>LBNU01021307.1:41353-79651 GCA_014162995.1 Artemisia annua
ATTAATATGATACAAAAGAAGGGGGCTATGAATGAAGGGGAAAGAAGGGGTGTTGAAGAATGAAAAAGAAATGAAAGAAAAGGGTGAAAAGAAATGAGCCCTCCCCCTTATATTTCAACCTTAGGCAGACACCGGGTAAACACCTCATCTGCTACTGGATTGCCTTACAAAAGTAACATCAGTATTGAAGATAAGACTCATGGACCAGGACGCAATGCACTAACGCTTCGTAGCCACTCAGTATCTCTCAAAAAATACTTTCGTACTCACCGGGGAACCGGTATAATCTATCGACCTTCTCTTAGGAGTTGGTGATAGTTGAATACAGGAGACCCTGCCCTCCAATTTTCTCATAGGAAACCATAGTGGCACTAATCGAGTCTTAGAGCCTCTGAGATTCATCAAAAAATCTCTTTTACGAATCACTTTTATTTTATACACTGTTTCCTACATCAATGACACCCCCCCCTTCAGTTGTAAATTATCGTAGTCCTTCGCCCAGATCTTAGCAATCACCGAGAAGAAAAAATATAAAATAAAAAACAAACACAGTGAAAATAAAAAAAAATAAAATAAAACACAAAAAAGAAATGATCAAGTTTTTTATATGTTTTATTTTTTTATTTAATTTTATTTTTTTTTTAAAAACCGAAAAAAAAAAAAAGATTTTTTTAAATTATTTTAATATTTTTTTCTTTTATTTATATTATTTTTTATTATTATTTATTTTTATTTTTTTTAAAAAACTTTTATGAGATGAATCACTTAGTGTTTTTCAATGATTGAACGGAAATCATGCCAGGGTCAACATCAAACAGCCCTGACAGCCAGGTCACTTCGTACACTCCTGTGGTATCGCCTTAGTGTGTTCGGTGACGTTCCATGCTGCGTTCTACAGTGCGGGGTGATCTCCAGCGGTCACCTAATCGTTGTTAACGTATGTATGTCAGTGTAAGCCCTCTTCGGGGGCATTTTCCGAATTATGAACGCCTTGGCAAGGATTAGAAGGAGTCTTCACACTATGGTATTGTACGAATTCCTAACTCCGAAACTGTAAGTGCCGGACGGTTCTACAGTCGTTAGGGTATGATCTCGCTACGACTGCACCTAATCATTGCGGTTACTCCGGTATTTTCTGAGTTAGCTCCATTCGGGCGCATCATATTAAACCGGCCATGGTGAGGGGCAGAAGGATGTAAGCCACATATGATGAGGTGAAAAATTCTGTTTCTCACTGAAGTGCGGTTGTTTATTCACTAACCAATTTCATGCAGGAAACATCACCACCAACACATGATCCACATGCCTCATACTTACATCAAAGACTTTCCCGAAAAGTTCTAAGGTTTTTACAAAGTCAAAGAAAGCATCAATTAGTTTCTCAAAGTTAATGGAAAGATTCAACCGTCAACGGCAATCTACAAAGTCTTAAGACAAAGATCGTACTTAATGATCGGGGAATTACTTTTTAGCTACAAGTAATTTATTAATAAGGTTTAAAATAAAAGACGTATGAGCATGTTGGAATGGCGTACCATCAAGTTGAGTCGAAGAAGTGACCAAAGGCAGATTACTACATCATATGCATTACTTCAACAACAAGGAACAAGGATTGAAGAGCAAAGAAATTTTGTCTAATCTAACCGATTTTGTGACGTCCAGCAATTGCCAAAGTTCAAGAGTAAAGAAGATGACGTCAAAGCAACCATTCACCATTGACGACCGACCCTTAGGGGGAGACTGTTAGGAACACGTTTCACGTTATTCAAGTGTCGGTCATTAGTTTATGATAGGTTGCTAGTTTAAGTTATTATGTTTTATGTTTAATCATTTTGTCATGAAAGTTTATGATGTAATGTTACTACAAGTGGAAGTCCAAGGGCTAGTAGTGTAAAGTATGGAGATGAAACTTGAGACCCTTGGACTCCCCTATAAATACAATGTGTAAGCCTTCCATAAGGCTTGTTGGTTCTCATAATACACTATCATATTTATCATATCATTAGTAGAGTTCCTTCCATATTATTCTTCTTCTTCTTCTCTATTCTTGTTTCTTATTCATACAAGTATCTTTGGTTGTTTATGCTACAACATGGTGACCTAACAACTTTCATCCGTGTTTAATTGAAGATAAGTTATCCTTCAATCATTCAATAATTCTATGTGTCGTTTGATTATCTTGTATGCATTTCTTTCCATTAATATGCTAGCTTAGGTTTATTTGTGTTTGCTTAGATCTAATGAAACTTAGTTATTGATTATTGGTTGTTAGTTTGTCATTAATTGTTGTGGGTGATTGATTTTAGCGTTAGGCTTAAGAAAATTGGCTAATCTCCTATACGGTAACTTGCTTGAACGTCTTAAGAAATGTAATCGGATATGTACTACGGTTTTATTGGTTGTATTTAATGCATAAGTGACTATTAATGAGGCCATGATAGGATACTAAACGTGTCTTCATAGGAAGAGATAGAAGCTTATAGAGTTGGGAAAAATCGTAGATGGCCCCACGAATGGTATTAAGGAATGCAACCCTTCATCCACGCAATTGAGACAAACCAATTAATCAATAAAAGATAACTAAGGAGTAATGAAATCTAAGTAAATACGTTTTCTCCATGTAAGAAGTTCCCACCAATTTTACTTTCTTGTCATTTTTTTTTATTGTTTTAGTAGTTATTTAGGTTAGTTGGCTAGAAACTAATTCTGCCCACTCTTCAAATACCCGAGATATTTTACTTGCCTTCCATAAAATATAAAAATACAAAAAGAATCATCCCTCACCTCTAGACCTATTTAGATTAGTTTCAATCCTAACGACACTATTCCCCGAGAGAACGATCAATCCCCCGGTACTTGCCACTCACTATACTACATCGGTCAGGTACACTGCGTGGTGGGGATTGCAAGCTTCTCAAGATCCCTTGAGAAGTAAAACCTCTTGCAAGGTTGCAAAACTAGGCATCAAGTTTTTGGCGCCACTTCCGGGTAATATTTATTGCTTAGGTTGAAATTTTTTTTATTAGGTCTACTCACTAGATTCGTATCTAGTGAGATTTTTATTTTATTTTTATAGGATTTCTTTAGTCTATCTTTTTTCTTCGTTTCTTTGTTCGTAACTATTACCATCCGCCAACCCACCACAACAAAACCCACCACAACCAAACCAACCTCCTAGAGCACGCACTTTAGGAGAATACTTCCGACCTGGCCACCAAGGCTATCGAAACACCATTGAGCTCACTCAAAGAGCCAATGTGTCTCCTTTGCGATCCGACACCATCTGGTTGGTGCAAAGCGGATGTGCATTCCATGGACTTTGTTCCGAAGATCCAAACCAACATCTCAAGGATTTCCTTAAAATCGTAGATTCCATAGACCTTGATGTTGAAACTCGAGAGATGACCCGATTGCGTCTCTTCCAATTCTCTCTGCGTGACCAAGCTAGTCAATGGCTTGAGCGTTTACCCGCGGGATCCATCACCTCTTGGGATGATCTCACCTCTCGTTTCCTTGCTCAATTTTTCCACCGAGAAGAACCACTAAGTTAAGGAATGACATCTTGATGTTCCAACAACGTCAAGGTGAAACCCTTTACGAAGCATGGACTCATTTCAAGGACTTACTTCAAAAAATCCGTCATCATGGCATAGATCTTTGGCTCCAAGTCCAAATCTTCTATGACCATATCAATCTTTCCACTAGGCAAACCATTGACCAAGTGACCGGTGGTAAGATATGTGATCGAAGTGCGGAAGAATCATGGGAACTCATAGAAGATCTTGCTCTCTATGACAACGAAAGTTGGAATGATCCCCATGATTTGAACAAAACGGTCAAGGCAATATCTTTGCCTTCAAATAATTCAAGCACTCCCGACCGTAGGATCATGGAACTTGAAGACCAAGTCAAGTTTCTTGTTAGGAATTATTGAAATGACATAGAGTCATTGCTGCCGATAGTACATTGTATGTAGTTCCTGCTGGTATGGTTCATGTGGTTAGTTGTATTTCTGCTGTTAGTTGTTTCTGCAGGTACTGGTAAAAGTCAAACACCCGTATTGTTTAGAATGTCTTGTAGATAAAGAGATATACTCTAGTTATTTTAGGAAGTGATCTTGCATATCTTAGGACACGTTTTGTAATGAATGCCGAATTAGGGTTTCTTGTAGTATAAAAGAAACTCGCGGCTATGAACTTTGTAAGTCTTAGACAGACAATTCATTAGTAATATAGATCCATAGAGGATCAAGTGTTTCATTGTTATTCTTCTTGTGTTATTGTGTTTATATTCGGCATAGGCATAAGTTTATTAGAGATTCTCTATATAGTGTGCTTTTGATTACATTTGCATTCCATTGATTCTAAAGGTTCAAAGATCTATCTAGGAGCAGATCCAACATGTGGTATCAGAGCCTGGAGAGAGTCTCTGTTAAAGAAGAACATCTTATCTCTTAAACACTCTTAAACCCTTAAACAATGTCAGATGGAGGAGCTAATTCAGATGTTACTCAACCAAATACTCAGACACAACCACTTTAACAGGTGGTCACAACCACTGTGACCAGCAGCAATTCCAAATTCCCTTACCTTAAGAAGGATGAGTACAAGATCTGGGCTATGAAGATGGAAAACTGGATCATCAATAGTGATTTCAATCTCTGGAATGTGATTCAGAATGGCAACAGCAAGAAGAAAATTGGAAGAGACAATGAAGGTAACATCATCATTCTTCCTCCTGCCACTGCTGATGAACAAATTGCTGTCCAAAGAGAGACCAAGGCAAGAACTATCTTGCTTCAGTCTCTCCCAGATGATCATATGGGAGACTTTCATCATCTTGATGATGCTAAGGAGATCTGGAAGTCTATTAAAGCAAGATTTGGAGGCAATGATGAGTCCAAAAAGATGAGGAAGTCCATGCTCAAGCAGGAGTTCCAAGAGTTCAAAATCTCAGAAGAAGAAGGTATACACAAATGTTATGACAAGTTTCAAAAGATCTTAAGTCAGTTAATCAGTTGAAAGCAAAGCCTGATAATTTTGTTCGGTCATTGGTTGGTCCAAAGAACGAGAGTCAGCTTCCTTAAGTCCGTTGTTCCTCAGTAGCTCAGTGGTAGAACGGTCGGATGTTAACTGACTGGTCGTAGGTTCAAATCCTACTTGGTGAGAATTTAATGAGGAATGTAATACCAATTTCTTAAGAGCCTTGCCTCATTCCTGGTCACAAGTCTGCATCACTCTTAAAACAAGAGGTGGTCTTAAGTACTTGACCTTTGATGACCTATACAACAAGCTCAGAACTCTTGAAATTGATAACAAGGGACACTCAACCTATTCACCAACTCCAACAAATTCAACATTTGTTAGCACTAATTCTAGCAATATCAAGGTGTCATATGCTGATAGTCCAAGCTCTTCATCAACATCATGTTCATACACTTCTACTAGACCAAAGATTCACTCAAAATCTAGTAATGTGCTAGAAGATGTGCTCCATTCCTTTGTTTCTGATTATGAACCACAACTGCAATTGGCTTTTGAAGATCTGGAGCAAGTTGATAAATTGGACTTGGAGGAGATGGATCTTAAGTGGCAGCTGGCTATGCTTTCAGTCAAAATCAAAAGATTTGAAAAGAAGGCTGGAAGAAAGCTCAATTTCAAGGGCAGGGATGCAGCCAGGTTTGATAAAAAGAAGGTTAGGTGTTACTCATGTGGCCAGATGGGTCATTTTTCTAGAGAATGCACTGAAAAGAAGGCTGAGGACAAAACAAGATAACCTGCATACAAGAAGAAGGAATTGGAATCTAGACAATCAAAAGCCTTGGTATATGTGGATTCAATGGTTGATTGGATTGAGCATGAGTCTGCATAGGAGGAAAGTAGTGCTTCTCAGGTCTATGGAATGCTGACTGGATGTGAGACAGAAGATGAGACTGAAGAATTTGCCTTGATGGGCATCTCATCTCAGGTAAAAAATTGTATATTTGGTTGTGATAGTAAATATGCTGAACTTAAGAAGGAGTTTGATGATATAGAAACTCAATATAAAGACTACTATATTCAGGTACAAGCCTATAAAGGTGCAGTTAAAACATTAGAACAACAAAAGGTTTGGTACCAAAAGAATCAGTTGGCATATGAAGAGAAAATTAGGGTTTTATAAAGAGATTTAGAGAACACTTCTAATCTGTTAAAGTATTCTGAAAAACAAAATGCTAAGGTAAACTTAGAGAAACAGGACTTAAAGGTAAAATTAGATAGTGAAGTGGCTAGACATATGCAATGGCAAAAAGCAACAAAAAATTTAGACAAATTGGTTGATAGTTGTCACTTTGTTAAATCTAGGAGAGGGTTGGGGTATGGAGAATTTATAGGGCCAAACGAAGTTTATGACCCTAATGAATCAAGTATTTTTGACCTTACCCCTAAGGAAGAAAAATTTCAAATTCCTGTTAAGTATGTTAAAGAAGGAGAAATGCATGCTGTTTCTCCACCAATTACAGGAACATTTAAACCACCCTCACCACACATAGACTTTGATGAATCACACATGTCATATGGCAAAAGGTCCAATGACTTACTTGACTCTCGCAGTGAAACTAATGACTTTGTATCTTGTTCTTTCAGTGACAAGACATCAGAGACCAATACCAATAACTTTGCCAGTTGTGATTCAAGTGACAAGTCTGACTCACCCAAGTCTTCATACAAGTTTGTTGACTTCTACCCAAGAGTTGCTGCTGATGAATCTACTTCATAGACAGCTTCTTTTGAAAACTTATCTTTTAATTCTATGAAAGACAATTCTTTTAGTTCTGTGAAAAACAATTCAGTTTCTGGTTTTGGTTTTGGTTTTGATAAATTTGTTTGTAATAAAACATCTCCTATTATGAACAAATCTTTTAGAAAGAAAACTTGTTTTGTTTGTGGTAGTTCTTATCATCTTATTAAGGATTGTGATTTTCATGAGAAAAGAATAGGTATGTATGCTGACCAACAGAGACCTAGACCAATGTGGAATAATGTTTATGAAATTCCCCCATTTGTTCCTCAAGCAACACATGTGAAAACCAGCAGACACATTCCTGCTGATAAACCAGTTTCTGCTGGTAAGCAGGTTCCTGCTGGTAAGCCGGTTTCTGCTGGTAGATCTTTTCCAGCTGGTTGGAAGAAACATGTTGCTAGACCATTTATCAGATCAACTAGCACATACTTTCAGAATAGTTTTTGGCCTGTTTATTATGACCCAATGTATATGGGGGAGGCAAGATGGGATATTGCTGTTAAGTCCTCAGCAGGTTGTTCTTGGAGACAAAATAGACTATATCTAAAAAGGGGATCCAAGAACGATGGTGGATCTCATCCATCTACATGGTTTAACTCTTTTGATCCACAAGGCAGGCTCAAGTCATTTATGACTTGAGTCTCCCTATGATACTAATGTTGTTATATATTTTTTTTATTATAGGATCATCCTCATAAGAGTAAAGATGTAGGTATTGTAGATATTGGTTGCTCTAGAAGTATGACAGGGAACAAAGATAGATTACATGATTTTGTACACATTCATAGAGGCACTGTGACATTTGAAGGAGGAGATGGCAGAATTACAGGGAAAGGAACCATTAGGACATCCAAGCTGGACTTTTAAAATGTCTATTATGTGAAGGAGCTTCAAAACTTTAATTTTTTCTTAGTTTCACAAATTTGTGACAAGAAGAACAATGTTCTCTTCATTGAGAAGGAATGTCTTGTGCTTTCAAAGGACTTCAAGTTACCTGATGATAGTCATGTTTTGCTTAGAGTTCTAAGAAGCCACAATCTCTACACATTCAATTTGAATGATGTCAAGCCAGAAGGGGATCTAGCTTGCTTGGCAAAAGCATCCTTGGATGAGTCTACAAAATGGCACAGAAGGATGGCACATGTGAACTTCAAAACCATCAACAAGCTGGTAAAACATGGATTAGTCCAAGGGCTTCCTTCCAAAGTCTTCACAAATGAGCATAATTGTGTTGCCTGCAACAAAGGAAAGTAACACAAAGCTTCATAAAAAGCCATTACAGCAGTGAGCACAATTTCAGAAACTCTCCAGTTGCTTCATATGGATCTTTTTGGTCCTACTTCTATCAGAAGTATTGATCACAAGTACTTCTGCCTGGTGGTTACTGATGACCATAGCAGGTTTTGTTGGGTATTCTTTTTGGGAACTAAGGATGAAACTTTTTAGACTCTTAAAGAATTTATTGCCCTTACTGAAAACCAGCTACACAAAAAGGTTAAAGGTATAAGGTGTGATAATGGGACAGAGTTTAAAAATGCTAAATTAATTGAACTTTATGGGTCTAAGGGGATTAAAAGGGACTATAGCAATGCCAGAACCCCACAACAAAATGGGATTGCTGAAAGAAAGAATAGAACCCTAATAGAAGCAGCAAGATCTATGCTTGCTGACTCTAAGCTACCCACTATGTTTTGGACTGAAGCAGTTAGCACTGCTTGCTATGTTTTGAACAGGGTATTGATTACTAGACCTCACAACAAGACACCTTATGAACTTATGACTGGGAAAGTTCCTACCATTAGTTACTTTAAGCCTTTTGGGTGTCATGTGACCATTTTAAATACCAGTGATCACTTAGGAAAGTTTGAAGGGAAAGCTGATGAGGGATATATTGTTGGTTATTCAGCTCATAGTAAGGCTTACAGGGTGTATAATTTATCTGCCAAAAGGATAGAAGAAACACTTAACTTGAGATTTCTTAAAGATAAACCTAATGTTTAGGGTGCAGGTCATGATTGGTATTTTGACCTTGACTATTTAACTGATCATTAAGGTTACATTAGGTTCAAAGCAAATCAATCTGCAAGTACACAAGAGTCACAAACTAACACTGCAGGTACCCTAGATTATGATCTGACTCTGACTCTGAGTGTGATGAACAAACTATAGTTGTTCCCTCTTTTCCTTCTAATCATTCTTCAGGTCCTGGTTACAAAGATGCTCTTGGTATGTATGAAGTTGATTCAGTTTATGCAAAGGAACTTGCCAAGCTTCAAAGGCAAGAATATGCAGCCATGGAAGCAGCTGAGAAACTTGGTTTTGAGTTTGCCAGAGATACTGAGGAACTCCTAAGACAAGCAGCTAATGAAGGCCGCAGGAACCAGGATTCTGCTGGTAGTGTTACGGTTCCTACTGTTAGTACACCAATTCCTGTTGGTAGTGGTATTGTTTCTGTTGGCCATGCTGATGCTGCTGGTAATAAGGAATTTCCTGCTGGTGGTTCTATTTCTGCTGTTCCTACTTCCACTCCATCAGTTCAATCATTGGGAGTTGATGAACCTCCTCTCAGATATCCAAGCCCTACAGATCTTGGTAATCATCAACAAAGTTATGAGATTTTCACCTCCTCTTCATATGATGATGACTTTGCTCCTACACTCAACAATCTTTCATCCATTGTAGAAGTCAATCCTATTGCCACTAAGAGGATAAACACTGTTCATCCTCAAACCTTAATTCTTGGAGATCCCAATGCCACTGTTCAAACAAGAAGCAAGGTGAAAAACACAAAGTTTGGTGAATGTGCTTTTCTCACTTACATCTCTAGTCAGCAAAGAGACAATCACATAGATTATCAACATTGTCTTTTTGCCTGCTTTCTATCACAAGTTGAACCAACCAGTGTAGCACAAGATCTTGAAGATCCTAGTTGGGTGGAGGCTATGCAGGAAGAAATGCTACAATTTAAGAATCAAGAAGTGTGGATACTTGTGCCTCTACCTGATGGCAAGATAGCTATTGGAACAAAATGGATTCTGTANGTTAATTAACACAGGTTGTCATGATTTTATGTGGCGCATACTTTCATGTGTTAACATGTTGTACTTTTTTTTACGATACCAAGTTTGATCATAATAATTTTAAAGCATGTTTATATGTTGTATCTTGTCGTGAGAACAAGGAGGATAAGGATACCTTTGGCAGCAATTTAACGAGACCAAGGAGACACAAAACAGTACCCACGAGTCAAAGGGAAGACACCCAATGGTGCACGATCAAACCATCTGCTACTAACCTTCTTCTTGTTTATTTTGAGGCTGATCAAAAAACATATTAATGGGGGCTGCTAGGTTTCAAATGAAGAGGAGAGGATGCGCTGCATATTTTTGTGAGGGAAATAATGATGGAGCGTGGGTATAAGTTGGGAAAATGTCGTGTATTTGCTACAAATCAGGGATCATTCAAATCTTTTATTGGTCAACTTTATTTGGTCTTATCCTTTCGTTGAAGAAAATGTGTGAAGAGGAGGGGGAGTAGCAAATTCGGTTCAAGTCATACAAGGGAAAAACGTGTACTAAGGGTTACAAAAGTTGCACCAATTTCTCATAAACTTAGGATATGATAGGTTTATATTTAGTACTCATTTAATTTGTAGTGTATAGTTTAGGATTATTAGTTGTTTAAATGCAATGTAAGGTTTATATAATTTAGGAATCTTTATGAATTAAACTTAGGCTAAAAATTTATAATACTCTTGCATAATTACTTGTATGTTCTTATAAATTCAAAGTTAGAGGATCAAAAATGGGAATTTCAAAGAATGGAAATTTAGGGTTTTACAACTCCTTCCCTCTTAAAAGAAGATTTTCGTCCTCGAAAATTGAAGAGAAAACGAAACGGGAAAAAACAACAACGGAATGAGAACAGAAATGTGAATGACTTGTTTCTCATGACTCTATCTTGTTGATCAAAGTAGCTTCGGCTTCTTCAGAAAAGACATATCGTACCAATTCCAAATCAAAGAATATTATACCAAACCTAACAGATGATAATCCTATCCTCAAGGAAGAGATACAAGGAAGATGTAGGATTGGGTGGTATTTCGTCCGTGGACAAGGAAATGGACTGATCAGATGAGAACGTATCGAATGATAGTAATCATGAGGGTGATATATATAAGTTTAACTCTTCAGATTTCAAATAGTTTCGTCTTCAATACAACCTTCCAAAGGTATTTTCATAAACCGAAAGATCTTGATTCTCAGAATCCAAAGCTTCATATTTTAACTCATAACAGATTATCATGAAACGGATCCATCGAATGTGAGGAGCGTATACATAGCAAGGCATAGGTGTAGCTCTTCATAGTAACGAGTCAAATCCATGTAGACAGAAAATAAGTTGATCGATAACATCAAATGGCAGGAAGTTCTACAACGGAACTTAGGATTTTTATCAAAACATAGAAGTTAAACAATCACGTGACAAGTATCCAAACGTATCAAAACGTACGGCGATAAGGCAGATCAAACGTACAGATCGAAAGAATCCTAAAGTCTCACTATTCGCAGATCGTCGCAAACGAAAACAGAAATCTAAGTCTCCACTAAGGCACTTCTCGAGACATCCTATGAACACAACAAGTGCACGTTATATGATGTAAGTATTATCACGTTGGCCAGGCGTCATAATACTTGTATCATATAAATATGCCCCCATGATGATCATACTCCGTCTCAATCAGTGAAACAATCTACAATCCACCTAGCGGTCCAACTAACTCCTGGGTTAGTCCTATTCAAAGATCAATACAAGACAATGTNTATCACGTTGGCCAGGCGTCATAATACTTGTATCATATAAATATGCCCCCATGATGATCATACTCCGTCTCAATCAGTGAAACAATCTACAATCCACCTAGCGGTCCAACTAACTCCTGGGTTAGTCCTATTCAAAGATCAATACAAGACAATGTCTTCAAAACAAACGAAACTCGAAAAGACGTAACAAAATCAAACAATCGTCATCAAGAGAAAACATGTCGCTAAGGCATCAATTCATTCATCACAAGGTTCGTTCAAGAATTTGTCCCATCAAAATCTTCTTATGTCCTAGTAGTCAGTCTTCGTCCATCTTCCGGTCTGAGCTTTATACTCTGCATAATTACTTTAGTGTTCTTATAAATCAAAGTTAGAGATCAAAAATGGGAATCAAAGAATGGAATTTAGGTTTACAACTCCTTCCTCTTAAAGAAGATTTTCGTCCTCGGATGACATTTATAAAACGGTCTTTATAAAGGTTTGCATAAGATGTTCTTCAAAAGTGTCTTTATGAATTTATAACAATCCCGTAGATAAGTGGTCTTAAATCATATGAAAAGTGTCGTTATAAAATAGTTTCCCCTTTAAATGTTTTCATATCGTAATTTAGAAAAGAAATTTTACTTCCCATTATAATATCCAAAAGAATATTCAAGGTCTCACAAGAGTTTTACTTTCCGTTACATTATCCCGAAAGAGTACCCAAGGTCTCACAAGGTTCAAAGGTTAAGGTCACAAAAGGTTATTGAACGGATCATAAGAGTCCAACCGAATAATAATAGGATCACAAATACTGGTGAAACACATCAATCATAGCGCCAAGTACGAAGGATCATAATCAAGGTCAAACGGAATCATAATACGATAACAAATCAAAGATAAAGTCAAGAGAGAGGAGGTGTGCACTCTTACTGAAAGAGTACGGAATATCTGTACCTTAACCACAAATGCAAAAACACACCGGAAGACACAAGGATCAGAAGTTACTCCTCCTTCAGCGAATCTACACGAATTAATGATCGGTTTGTTATTAATACTTATTTTAAATCAGATTACTCATTTTAGTCGGCTCTCCATTTTTAGTAATTTTTCCTTTATAGCAGCTTCTCGTTTTAGCATCTTCCCGATTTAATAAGTTTCCACATTTAGTGAGCTTCCCGAAATTGTAATTCAATACTTTACGGTTATAATGACAATTATATAATCTTTAAGGATTAGAATGACCAATATAATAGTTTAGGGTTAAATATTTCAATTTAATAAAGTTTAGGGTCATAAATAAAAATTATCAAAATTTAATATTTTAAACATTGTCAATTAATTATTTTGGGGTTTATATTATAAATTATATCAAAATGACTATTTTAGACCATGTCGTTTTATAATTTAAATAAACGCATTCTCGATATTAGTTAGACCGCGATGAACAAAATATAATAGACGTTCACACGTATACCCACACAACTCATATTCACATTAATGAGACTCGAAACCACTCACAAAACCTTTAATTTGACTTAACAATATATGTATGTACACCAGTTTTAAATGTGACTCACAAGAGTAGTAAAACACACACCACTCTAACATCAACACAAACCATGCGAGACTTACCATTGGAACAGGTTGCATCTGAAATCATAGTTACACAACCATGCATGTATACTCATACGTACAACAATATAACCCATCTTAAAAAGACCATTTTACTTTAACTTGACACAGCATACACACCTTATGTTCATATTCACACACGCACCTCCACATATACGACACATACATAGGTTTACATACATGACACAAATTAGACTACTACCTGCTTCTTTCATTACTGGTTCGCATGCATGTATACTCACAAAATTCTCCCACTCCAACTTTACCTTTTAGCGACCCATGCATGAAAGGACACACCAACAAATTACAAACGAGACTCTCACATGCAATCACAAACTAAAACCCATATACCACACGATTCACACATGAATTCCACACACCATTTTCATAACCATTTACACCCCATTCTCTTTTAAATCTGATTATCAAGCGTATAAGTGTCCAAGTTTTAGGTTTGTTTGACACTACGACTCATGTATTCCAATATGACCTTAACATCAGATAAAACGAGGCAAAACACACACATCTCGCGGCAAAATAAATAACCCGCGACACAAAACAATCCGAGCCACCCCTTTAGTTTTATTATTTGCGATACAAAACAGGAAACCAACATGGGTCGATACACAGTTAATTAACACAGGTTGTCATGATTTTATGTGGCGCATACTTTCATGTGTTAACATGTTGTACTTTTTTTTACGATACCAAGTTTGATCATAATAATTTTAAAGCATGTTTATATGTTGTATCTTGTCGTGAGAACAAGGAGGATAAGGATACCTTTGGCAGCAATTTAACGAGACCAAGGAGACACAAAACAGTACCCACGAGTCAAAGGGAAGACACCCAATGGTGCACGATCAAACCATCTGCTACTAACCTTCTTCTTGTTTATTTTGAGGCTGATCAAAAAACATATTAATGGGGGCTGCTAGGTTTCAAATGAAGAGGAGAGGATGCGCTGCATATTTTTGTGAGGGAAATAATGATGGAGCGTGGGTATAAGTTGGGAAAATGTCGTGTATTTGCTACAAATCAGGGATCATTCAAATCTTTTATTGGTCAACTTTATTTGGTCTTATCCTTTCGTTGAAGAAAATGTGTGAAGAGGAGGGGGAGTAGCAAATTCGGTTCAAGTCATACAAGGGAAAAACGTGTACTAAGGGTTACAAAAGTTGCACCAATTTCTCATAAACTTAGGATATGATAGGTTTATATTTAGTACTCATTTAATTTGTAGTGTATAGTTTAGGATTATTAGTTGTTTAAATGCAATGTAAGGTTTATATAATTTAGGAATCTTTATGAATTAAACTTAGGCTAAAAATTTATAATACTCTTGCATAATTACTTGTATGTTCTTATAAATTCAAAGTTAGAGGATCAAAAATGGGAATTTCAAAGAATGGAAATTTAGGGTTTTACAATGATTCTTAAGAACAAGAGGGATGCTAGAGGTATTGTGGTTAGAAATAAAGCTAGATTGGTAGCTCAAGGTTTCAGACAAGAAGAGGGTGTTGACTATGATGAAGTGTTTGCACCAGTGGCAAGGGTTGAGGCCATAAGACTATTTTTGGCCTTTGCCTCTTATATGGGATTTGTGGTCTATCAAATGGATGTGAAGAGTGCCTTTTTCTATGGTAAGATAGATGGGGAAGTATATGTAACCCAACCTAAAGGATTTGAGGACCCTCAGAATCCTAAAATGGTGTACAAGGTTGTGAAAGCTCTCTATGAACTACATCAAGCACCAAGGGCCTGGTATGCAAGATTGTCTAATTTCCTATTGAAGCATGGTTATAAAGGAGGTGCTATTGACAAAACACTCTTTATCAAGAAGATTTCCAGAGATGTCATCCTTGTTCAATTCTATGTGGATGACATCATTTTTGGTTCCGCTAAGGAAGCTCAGGGGCAGACCTATGTGTGTGAAAGGTGGTTCCCGGGAACCACCTTAGGAATCCAAATCGTGTAGAAGAGATGCAATATTTTTGTTCGGAACAACCTTAGAATTATATCTTGACCTACCTTGGATCGAAAATTCTTAGTGTTAAGCCAAAAATATTCCAAAAATGTGAAAAATAAATCAGATTTGGAGAAGATGAACAAAGGTGAATGGTGACTGTTGAGAGGGAGAAGACGATTGTTTTATTTGTGTGGGTTGAAATAAAGAAAGAATGTGGGGCCTGGGTTATTTATTACTACTATCTATAATACTTAAAGATTCATTTTTGGCATATTAAATGTGCAAGAGTAAATGCGCACAAAAAGTTGTACGGTGCAACATGCTTAAGCTTGAAAATAATTCACAAAAATATATACCGAAATAATATTTTATAAAATAAATTCACAAATTAGTAAATACTCCCTGCAGAATACGAAATGACATAATCATTTACACCTTAAAGAATACAAACCAAAAGAGCCATGAATGCTAAAATTAAATACACATCATATGAACTTCAACGTCGGAACACAAAAAGTTGCATATTTACAACTCACCATTAAAATAAGTGTTAATACAAATAATGTCAAAAAAGTTATTCGCATTATTCGATCTTCTTGTGTTTTGATAATCACTAAATATAAAGGCATGTTATGTAAAGTTACGGTTAATAAGTTTTTAACCGAGGAAACTCGTTACTTCCACGAAGCTTCCGCAACGTCACTTCAGGTATGAACAAACTTTATACCGTCATAAGTTTGGTGATCAAAGAAGTTTTATTTTCTAATAAACTTACATTTTTATGTTTGACAAAACATTTCACAAAAGTATTTTTTGTGTTTTTAAAGAAATGTTTTATTAAGAAAATATATTTGAATTCAAATGTGTAACAGCTATTTTTCCCCCCCAATCAGCTAAAACTGCACCAGATAAGTTTTCACCACGTCAGGACAATTTTTTTCTGGACGGTCCCTTAAAGGGAACGGCAGTCCCTTAGTGATAAAGGACCGTCGCCTATTTACGGGACCGCCGGACCAGTCATGTCGTCTATAAATACTGAACTGTTACACTTAAAAAAAAAGGATTTTCACACACAAAACCTTCTGTTTTTATTCTCCCCTTGAGTCTTTGATCACTATAACATGTCGGTATATGTTTATAAATGATTTCCTCTTCTGTCAAGTGCAAGAGAAGAACTCTCGACATCAATGAAGTCTCGACATGTTATAGGTGTCCACACACAAACGTATCAAGTGTTACGGTGATAGGTTCTGTAAATATTGTCATTGTGATCCGACTTTTGTGTGAGTCGAGGAGGGGATATTTGTGTGAACTTGGATGGTGATGTAGATCCAAGAAGTATTGTAACTAGATTAGTTCATGTATTGGTGTGAGGAGAATGATGTCCTAGTGTGTAGGATAGGATTGAGTCGAAATATCATGTTAAGACTTGGATCGGGTGAAGATCCAAGTGAGTCATGTATGTAGTCTTGGTTCAGGTGAAGAACCAAGTATGTCTAGTGTGTGAAGGCTTGGTTTGGGTGAAGAACCAAGTGAGTCTAAGTGTGAAGGCTTGGTTCGGGTGAAGAACCAAGTGAGTCTAAGTGTGAAGGCTTGGTTCGGGTGAAGAACCAAGTGTGTCTAAGTCTGAAGGCTTCGTTCGGGTGAAGAATCAAGTGTGTCGATTATGTGAAGACTTGGATCGGGTGAAGATTCAAGATGGACAAAAGTGCTTGTTCGTGTGGCCACTTGGGCCTTGGTGAAGATTGGTTCTAGCTACAATTAGAACTCGACATTATGCTTAGTGTCGTTAAGCCTTGTGTAAGCATGTGTACGGATTGCTCCGCCTGAAGGAGTGTGTTGAAATAGTGATTGATAACTCTTGAGTGTGCTACTCGGGGAGTGGAGTAGGACGAAGATTGAGCTTCGTGTCGAACCACTATAAATCGCCGCGTCTCTTTGGTTGTGTTCTTTCCCTACTCTTTACATTACTTGTTTATATATGCATGTTATTAGTTAAGTAGATATCACATAACAAGTAGAATTTGATAAGTTTGCAAAAAAGTACAAACCGGACCTAAAAACGGTGAAACGTTTTAACAACTAAAAAGAAATGGTGAAAATATTCAACCCCCCCCTTCTAGTTTCTACAATTGGTATCAGAGCCAGGTTATCAAGATCTTTAGAGTATATTGTACTTTAAAACTTGAATCGATCTATGGAGTCTGAAAGATACTTAGAAGGGATCTACTTGAATTGGTCACAATTTTTCGAAAATGAAAACTTTGTCATTTGGAAAAATGAATTTGAAAGTTATGTGAAATCAATTAGTCATAATCTTTGGCATGTCATATCTTTTGTTATTTTTAATCAATAAGAATGGATTCGAAAATTAGGATTACATAAGAAACTTTTGCTAGACATTGAAGTTTAAATATTAGTTCATAAACTATTGTAAAAATTGGTTTCGACAAAACCATTTTATGAAATGTGGTAATTAACATATGGCAAAAGATTTTGAAAGTTTCATCAAGGAAATGTTCAAGCCAAAGATGATAAAAGTTTGATATTAGTAAGTCACTTAGTTTTAATAGAATCGTGTACTACTAGTTTGAATGTTTTTGTTGTAGGTAATGTTGCCGACAAGAATCACATTAACAACTAAGTTGGCATACTTATCAACAAGTCTTGAAGTGATGAAAATGAAGAATACCAAGACAATTCGCCCAAGGACAAGTCTAAGGTCAAGATGATTAGAAATCGAGACAACGCATGGCTAGATTGGGTAACTACACTTAAGGACGATTCGACAAGTGAGTTTCATCATGTCTTCTATCACATACACGTCACATGTTATGGTATGTGTCATTAAAGATAGCTAAAGGCAAAGGTAAGTTTTCTTACATTCATGCTTATCATAGTCGTTTAATGAATGCTTGCTATATGCTTACATGACTATGTGATTTGTCGTTACTTGCTTGCATGCTAGATAATGTCTATATGCTCTTGTGTGCTATATGATTTTTGGTCATTAGACGCTTTGTCTAAATGCTTATCCATTTTTGGATTCAAGCAAATTATTTGTAAAAATAATGGTCTTACCACAACCATTATTTATAACGTACTTCTCGTCAATCAATCACTATAGACGATGCACACTTGCTTCAATCTTTTTTTACTCTCTAGTTCTCGTCTATGACTTTTCTTGTAATTTACTTGATTGACTTCTAGCCTCTCCGGTGCAACTCTCGTCCTTGAATCCCATTGAACGTTTTGCTTCCTTTCTATTCTTCTGTCTCGACTCAAAATCCACTCTTTATTCAAGCGTATCGAGTCTGTTTCTTTTCGTTTGTCTCATTCCACTCCATACCCATTCTTTAGCCTACTCGTGCGTATTGAGTCTTTTCCATATCTTAAAATACACTTAGTTACATTTTAAACCATTTTGGAACTAAAACTTGTCACAATAACTGAAACAACAAAAATCGTCAAAATCACATAACTCTCTGCCGACGGTCCCATAAATATCTCACGGTCCCATATTGATAAGGGACCGTCCGAGAATTTTTCTATAAATACGTCCTCCCACTTCACTTTTATCAGTATCACACACATAGAATGGCAGCTAAGTCTCTGAATAACAAGGGCTAATCATCAATTACTACCTTAAGAACTAAGTCCAATATTTCAAGTTCTAAATCACACAACACCCCCACAATATCAAACTTCAATTGTAAGTCAAACTCTTTTAATCATCCACTAACATTACATAATTATGGTTTATGGTTATCTTAAAATTAGGGATCTCAAGTCTATTATAAAATTAAGTATAATCTAAACAATTGGTTGATTATTATAGTAATCAAGAAAGAATAATTTCATTTAAAATATAATAATCTTCAAAATAGGAGAAAATCATTAACACTTCTTTGTAACATCAAACTCAATTTTAAATTATTCATTACATGTCAAAAACTTTTGTTCAAAATGAAGATTAAGACACACTATAAACATAAATGAAGCTCAAAGAACCATCAAATGCAACTTTGTGATTTTTTTAAGGACATAATGTCACATGTATATGATTTTGATCATCTTCGCACCGACACTTATGCTCCTAGAATTTCTCGTGAACCAACAACTCCGGGTAATCACATTGTTCCTACGTAAATGTTGAGACTCGTCGCTTTCATGAAGGACGATTTGTTGATCCCTCCTTAGCCAATCATAGAGACATTAATACCACCTTTCGTGCCATAGGATTCGATTGTTTGCTTCATATTAATGAGAAAATTTGTCCTAGGTTTGTCGTAGAATTCTTTCGACAAGTTGAACTCGTACGTAACGAGGATCAATCATTGTCACTTTGGTTTTGGATTAGAAACTTCAAATTTGTTCTCACTCTTGAGCAATTCACTCAAATTCTTGGTATTCCTAATCACGGGCAATGCGCCTATACTGAAGATTGGTGTCTTGAATAACTCTACAACTATCAAGAAGAAAACAGTCCCTACTATTCCTTCATACCTTCTCCATGGGAACTTGGAAAACTCCTTCGAACTCATAGATTCATTCATTCCATCGATATAACTAGAATTCACATGTTTGAAGTCCGTGAAGAATTGGTAAACTGGGCAATCATCTTGAAAGAAAACACTCTAAGTCTTAAAGGCATTCGTGAGCAACTCCCGGCGTATTGTGCTCATATGATGTAATGTCTTCATACTCAGCAACCCTACAATCTCGCCTACTTCTTTGCAAGTTGAATCACACATCTCAAGGGTAACAGTACTAAATTGATACCCTATGGAATGTTCCTAACTCGACTCTATCATTACATTTACTTTCATCCTCATCTTCGTGGTCCTTAATACTCCCTCTTTGATCCTGTCATGGAACCCATCAATGAGTTCCATATTTCCTCCATCTTCATCTCATCATTATCTGTCGACTATGACATTTATGATGACCCTACACTTGAGAATGAGGAGCAGGCTAAAGTCAAAAATGTGAAGCAACAAGAGCAAGTCACAAGCACCATTGACAAGGCTAATTCTTGAAGAACTACCTAGAATCTTCAAATCTTATGCCTATCTAATAAACTTTGTCGTATGTATGTGTACTCTTAGTACTTGTAGACTTTGAATGTGTTATGTAACCTCTTCTATTGTTGTACTCTTGTTTCCTAGGTTCATTGACTATGTGAACTGAGTTCTTAATAAGTAGACATACTTATTTAACTCGTTATGCCTGCTAGTTGAATGATGTTATGAACAATGTCTTTTACGGGTTAACATATGCTTATGATTACTCTATGAAAGGTAGAAATGAATTGAATGTGTATAGGATTGCAGAAATGAAAAACTGGGGAAAATCCCGCAAACTCACTGCCGGCGGTCCCTTATCGACCCGGCGGTCCCAAAGTGATAAGGGACCGTATGGAGATTTAATGGACCGTCCCTGTGGGATCACGGATTTTGAACTGTTTTCTTCTTTCCTGCAATCCTAACCTATTGCATGATTATCACCACCTTACCTTGTTTAGTTAAACATTCTTATGTGCTTAAAGACTCCTAATGCATGCTTTGCCCAAACCATAACTAAGCTTGATTATTTAAGACTTACTCATCATCCTCAACCTCAACACAACAACCATTCATCTCTTCCACATTACTTACAATGGCCTCATCTTCCACCACCATTTCAACCACAAAGAAAGAGCCCACAACACAACCTCCAAACAAAAGGCCTAAACTCAAAATCATTCGACCTCAACCAATCTTCATTGATCTCACACTCTATGATTCCACTCCATCTCCTAAGTCACCACCAACATCACCTCAAGCACCAAGTGCACCACTCAAAACACCATCCACCAAAGGTACTTCCTACTCATCATCAAAGCCATCATCTAGATCAAAACCAACCACTTCACCTTTCTCATCATTCATCAAAAACTTATCACCTTTGCTTACCGAATCTAGTTTGGGTGCCTACACTCCATACGTGAGTAATCGACCACCATCTCCCACTCATTCCATATTGTCACCAAGAAACCAACTTCCATCTCAAAACAACTCACCAAATCATACCACCACATCTCCAAATGGGCAATTGGAAAACATTCCTTCCACACCACCATGATCTCCAACTCTTGGAAATTCACTTCCCTACTACTTTGTCAACAACCACACGGTGGGGTGTGCTTGTTGTTTTCACAACTTTCATCTCATCCATTTTCTTCGAGATGAGTTGCATATCATGTTTGGTCACATTGAGTATCTCATTGCTCAAGAAAATGTGCAACCAAATCCTCTTGCTTCCATGCCTCCACAAGCAACACCTTCGGTTCCACCTTCATCCTCACCATCATCCACTCCACCATCCAACTAGATGTTTCTCAAATATCTAGTTCATGAATAATCAAGTGGATGTTACGTTTTGGACCAAGCATGCAATGGGAGATGATTAGTTATGTTAGTTAAGGATTAGTATTATGTCTTAGTGTTGGTTTGATGATGTATTGCTTATGGTTACTCTTGCATGAATGTTGTTGTATGCTTATTATGTTTCTGAATGAATGATATTGCATGTTTCTTATGCGTTAATGAATGAATATTTATGGGTTATGTTATGATAAAATGTTGTGATATTAGTCAAAGTAAAACATGAAAATGGACTAAAATTACTCAACCTTAAAAATGGGAAGTTATTTGAATCACTACACATCTGCCAACCAGAGAACCTACTTGTGGCGGTCCTTTAAAGGACGACGGTCCTCCATCAATAAGGAACCGTCCCCTGTTTACGGGACCGTCCCCTGTAGTGTTAAAATTCAGATTTTACATGCTATGTTCTATCTGATTCTTGCTCTACTTAATTGATTTCACACCCATATTCATCATGTTTCTTACATACTTTCATATATATATATATATATATNCAACCTTAAAAATGGGAAGTTATTTGAATCACAACACATCTGCCAACCAGAGAACCTACTGGTGGCGGTCCTTTAAAGGACGGCGGTCCTCCATCAATAAGGGACCGTCCCCCTGTTTACGGGACCGTCCCCTGCAGTGTTGAAATTTCAGATTCTACATGCCATGTTCTATCTGATTCATGCTCTACTTAATTGATTTCACATCCATATTCATCATGTTTCTTACATACTTTCATATATATATATATATATATATATATATATATATATATATATATATATATATATATATATATATATATATATATATATATATATATATATATATATATATATATATGTATGTATGTATGTATGTATGTGCTTTGCTCCTAACTTGTTTTTGTAGCACATCACAATAGCTCGATTCCCCGGTGCCCTCATTAAGGGGGAGCACTAAGCTAGGGGGAACTTATATTCCGTCAACAATGACGATGCCCTTCTCAAGGATGTTCGTGTCTACTCTCCTCAACAAAATCGACACCTTTTTGATTCTACAAAAAGGGGGAGAATTAACGGGAAAACTCATTAAAAATTTATCAACGCATAATTTTACCTAAAATGAGTTTATATTTTGTAATCATTAAAAAGGGGGAGATTGTTAATACAAATAATGTCAAAAACGTTATTCGCATTATTCGATCTTCTTGTGTTTTGATAATCACAAAATATAAAGACATGTTATGTAAAGTTACGGTTAATAAGTTTTTAACCGAGGAAACTCGTTACTTCCACGAAGCTACCACAACGTCACTTCAGGTATGAACAAACTTTTTACCGTCATTAGTTTGGTGATCAAAGAAGTTTTATTTTCTTATAAACTTACATTTTTAAGTTTGACAAAACATTTTCACAAAAGTATTTTTTGTGTTTTTAAAGAATTGTTTTATTAAGAAAATATATTTGAATTCATATGTGTTACAGCTATTCCCCCCCCCCCCCAATCAGCTAAAACTGCACCAGATAAGTTTTCACCATGTCAGGACAATTTTTGTCTGGACGGTCCCTTAAAGGGAACGGCGGTCCCTTAGTGATAAAGGACCGTCGCCTATTTACGGGACCGCCAGACCAGTCCTGTTATCTATAAATACTAAACTGTTACACTAAAAAAAAAAGGATTTTTACACACAAAACTTTCTGTTTTTATTCTCCCCTTGAGTCTTTGATCACTATAACATGTCGGTATATGTTTATAAGTGATTTCCTCTTCCGTCAAGTTCAAGAGAAGAACTCTCAACATCAATGAAGTCTCGAGATGTTATAGGTGTCCACACACAAATGTAACAAGTGTTACAGTGATAGATTCTGTAAATATTGTCATTGTAATCCGACTTGTTTGTGAGTCGAGGAGGGGATATTTGTGTGAACTTGGATGGTGATGTAGATCCAAGAAGTGTTGTAACTAGATTAGTTCATGTATTGGTGTGAGGAGAATGATGTCCTAGTGTATAGGATAGGATTGAGTCGAAATATCATGTAAAGACTTGGATCGGGTGAAGATCCAAGTGAGTCATGTATGTAGCCTTGGTTCGGGTGAAGAACCAAGTATGTCTAGTGTGTGAAGGCTTGGTTCGGGTGAAGAACCAAGTGAGTCTAAGTGTGACGGCTTGGTTCGGGTGAAGAACCAAGTGAGTCTAAGTGTGAAGGCTTGGTTCGGGTGAAGAACCAAGTGTGTCTAAGTCTGAAGGCTTGGTTCGGGTGAAGAATCAAGTGTGTCGATTATGTGAAGACTTGGATCGGGTGAAGATTCAAGATGGACAAAAGTGCTTGTTCGTGTGGCCATGTGGGCCTTGGTGAAGATTGGTTCTAGCTACAATTAGAACTCGACATTATGCTTAGTGTCGTTAAGCCTTGTGTAAGCATGTGTACGGATTGCTCCACCTGAAGGAGTGTGTTGATATAGTGATTGATAACTCTCGAGTGTGGTACTCGGGGAGTGGAGTAGGACGAAGAGTGAGCTTCGTGCCGAATCACTATAAATCGCCGCGTGTCTTTGGTTGTGTTCTTTCCCTACTCTTTACATTACTTGTTTATATATGCATGTTATTAGTTAAGTAGATATCACATAACAAGTAGATATTGATAAGTTTGCAAAAGAATACAAACCGGACCTAAAAACGGCGAAACGTTTTAACAACTAAAAAGAAACGATGAAACTATTCAACCCCCCCTTCTAGTTTCTACAATAAGAAAACCAAAAGATTAGTCTATTTGTTGTTTAATTCTTTCAACTTCTTCTTTAAAGTATAAATAGCACAATCTAGCATGCTCACAATTCATTCTTCCATCACCACATCTACCGGAACCGCTGTCAACGTCAAATGTTTCCACTGCCGGCGCCACCGAATCTTAAATTAAGAGGTGGTGTTTCGAGCTTAGGTGGTTTCGTTGTTGTTTTGGTGGTTCATCATCCTTAACAAATACAAACTCTCATCGTAAACCAAATTAAAAACCAACTTCTTCTTTAAAGTATAAGTAGCACAATCTAGCATGCTCACAATTCATTCTTCCATCGCTACATCTACCGGAACCGTTGTCAACGTCAACTGTTTCCGCCACCGACACCACCGAATCTTAAATTAATAGGTGGTGTTTCGAGCTTAGTTGGTTTCGTTGTTGTTTTGGTAGTTCATCATCCTTAACAAATACAACATCTCATCACAAACCAAATTCAAAACCAACTTCTTCTTTAAAGTATAAATAGCACAATCTAGCATGCTCACAATTCATTCTTCCATCGCCACATCTATCGGAAACGTTGTCAACGTCAACTGTTTTCGCCGCCGACACCACCGAATCTTAAATTAAGTGGTGGTGTTTCGAGCTTAGGTGGTTTCGTTCATATTTTGGTAGTTCATCATCCTTAACAAATACAACATCTCATCACAAACCAAATTCAAAACCAAGATCCGAACTAATGATATATACGATTATGATTAAAGATTGATTGAGATTGAGATGTGAAAATGAATTGGTTTGGATAGTTTGATCTGGAAGACGATTTTTTTCTTTTCTTCCTTTTAGATCCGGTAGTTTGGTGGCTGCAAAAATTAGGGTTGTCATCTCTTAAGTTTTAGATTATATGGGCTAATCGGGTTGTAAGTTGGGTAAAATAGTTTAACCGGTTTTTAAGGGTAGAATGGTTTAACCGGGCCTTCTTTGATGTATTTTTTGGATAAATTTTGGGCCTATAGTATCATCTATCTATAATTGATAAATGAAAATTTATGTCCTTCAAATAGATTTATCAACGTGTTATAATTTATAAAGAGAAGTTAGAATTTTGTACCTACCCATTTCCGCAACATGTACATGAATACAATTCAAGAATCATTGTTTTGATTCATGTTTCGTAAATATGAGAACATGTTTCGAAATCAATGTTTGGAAGCCTCGAAATGCATGTAAAACAAATATACATTTTATAAGTAAACAAGACCAAACTTTTTACATATGAGGTGCTATTATCTCTTTTAACAAGTTAATAAAACCGACTCACAAGTTTAGTAGATTGGTTAGGACATGTGCATATTACGGAAACAACTTTATATTATTAAATTTTTACTCAAACTAATTTACACTCTTAATTGTAAAAAAAAAACAAATAAATATAAATTACAATGTTATCGAAATATGATATTTAACTCTTAATCCTAAAAATAATTTACACTCTTAATTGTAAAAAAAATATAAAATAAATGTAAATTACAATATTATCGAAATATGATATTTACTCAAACTAAACGTCAATTTACACTCTTAATTGTACAAAAAAACAAATAAAAAAATATAAATTACAATGTTATGACAATATGATATTTAGGCTATGTTTGGCACAAAGCTTTTTTGAGCTTGTTGGAACGATGGGCGGTGAGCAATGAGCTTTTTGATTGTTAGTGTTCGTTCGGCATACGAGCCTTACTCAAACTAAACGTCAACAACTAAACAAACTTACATTTCAATATTAAGATACAATTAGTGCAACGCACGGGAATGACCAACACTCGTTCTTTTTTATTTTTAAGTTTAATAAATTAATGCTTTCTCCTATATGAAATATCTTATCTTAGAAATTTTCTTTTTTAATGGAAATTTACGAAGAACTAGTTGCTAACAATATATTTTATCAAGTGTTTTCTATAAAATATCGACTAAATTGGATTGGTCATCAATTTTTTCATTTTAATGAAACGATTGTGTTAAATTTCTACCCGACCTGACTCATTACACCAAATTGTTGACCCATTGATTTTGTAGCATCCTAAGGAACCACCTTAGTTTTGCTCCTAGGTCCGCCACTGAGGAAGCTTGGTGCAGAGAATTTGAGGCTTTAATGAAGAGTGAGTTTGAGATGAGTGCTATGGGGGAGCTTACCTTTTTCTTGGGATTACAAGTTAAGCAAAATCCTGATGGGATCTTTATCAGCCAAGACAAGTATGTGCAAGACTGATGTGTTTCGAAAGCTTTAAATTTATAAGACTAATTTCACCATTTCCTTAATTCATAAAACACATGGGTAAAAGTATAACCCCCGTTTATAGTAAAGGTTTGAGGTAAGACCAGGTCATCCAAATAGAGGTATTTGTTTCTATTGTTAGCTAAAGATAACAAAATTAGATTCCAATGATTGTCACTTATCACTAAAACCGTTTTTGTTGGATTTAAGATTTTTGAAATGTTTTCCCAATTGATATTAAAAGTATGTTTGTTAAAGGCTAAACACATTAGATGAACGAGCATAAGCATCATAGAAAGTACTTGATAAAGCATAGAAGTAAAGCATGATTGGTGATCATGTAACCTAGTATATCTACTTGATGTAAAAGAATCTCCTTTCGGCCTTTGATCCTAGATACATAAAGTGCATAAAGTGTGGTCCAAGTATGAAGTACCAAGTATGCATGTCCCCTAACCAACTCGTTAGACATGAGGCTAGTCCTTAAACATGTTATAGTCGAGTTTATCATATGTTTTACTATCCAATTCTCACAAGCATAGCAATGACTCGTTATATACGAGTGATTCATAATATAACCAACACAATTGCATCTTTCGACCTATAAATAATTATGATGATCAATCAAGAAATATGACAAGAGTCTAAACCGTAACATATCAAATACATATAAGATAGGTTCAATATTCATGATACAAATCCAAATTCAACTCATGGCAGATGTGCCTCTAACAAACATAAACGTACTACTCCATATTTGTATAAAAGTAAACTAACTAAATAAGTAATGTTGTCATTATACCGAGTTCTCCAAGTGTTTCTACGGACTTAGCTAGTGGCTTGGTGTAAACCACTAGTAAAACTGCTTCTAATGATCAAGTTATGATTCTTTGTTGAGGTGTGTATAGAACCATGAATTTTGCCTTTATTTATAGTGTAAATGAAACTGTAAAACCCTAAATTCCGTAATCCTAATTTTACGTATAATTTGAAATTTTTCTAAGTAACGATACAAGTAATTATAAACGCGAATATATTTTAACAAATTAACAATAAATCCATAGAATCGTAACGAAACGTCATATTAGAAATCTTTGAACATATTTGAACTCCAAAATAATTTTGTGACATAAATAAAATACGAGGAAATTATTTACGGTTCGTAGACATTTGTTTGGGCCGTTTTCTCTCGTTACGATAACCTAAATCCAACAATAACCCAACATAAACCCAAAGTACTTAGCCCATAAACACATCCGGCCCTTTAGGCCCATTTCGAACCCATGATCTCTTAAATTAAGGCCGGTATTCATTTGTTCCCACACAAAAACATACGGCTTTCTTTTGGCTCTCCCTACACCGAACCCTAGCAATATGCTCTCCTAAACCCTTTCACCTATACGGCTTCAAAAGGAGAACAAGAGATATTGGTGATTGATTCTGGTCTATAACATACAAAGCAACAAGGGATTGTGAAGGCGATTTTGTTGCGGCTCGTAACAAGTTTTGGTGTAATCGGTTTTGGTTATCTTCTTGGTTTTGTTCCCTTTTGTTGCTGCCACGACATAGGTACTCATGAAAATCTTACTCTCATATTTTTAATCATCTTTTAATCAGGTCTCAATCGGTTTAAGATCACACCATAATGCACTATATGAATATGGAAATTAACGATGGTATAAACCCTTAAAACCCTAATCAGATTCTATTATAAATCGATCTCATCATTCTGTTTTTATCACGAGTTATGCACATGAATTCTAATCAGTTTATAACCCTAAAATACATGGCACAATCAATGGCAATTAATGTAATAAAATCCTAGCATTAATTAAGGGGGATTAGGGCTTAAAGGGATTAAGATTGTGTTGTATCTGTCTCCACTGCAGGCTGTCCAGAAAATGGGTCGGGTTGCAAGGGTCATAAGTTAATGATAAAAATGTGTTTTTGGGAGATTTTTGAGTCTAAACATAAGTACTACTTGTCTACTTTCTGGAAATATAAATTTCATGGTGATTTGAGGTCGGGAGGTAAGCTTTCTGATTTTTTATAAGATTAAGTGTCAAAGTTGAGTAAATCGGGTCAGAAAATCAGTAGCAGTTTTTGATTTTTCATTTTCAAACTATAAAGAGTTAAGATCTCTCCTTTTATAGGGGTTAAACATAGATTATGTGTGACTTCCTAGAATTTTTGTAGATTTTTCTGAAGAGTATAAATGGGCTAAACAAAGGCAAATGTCTGGGTGTTTGTGCAGTTATTTTTCTGGGTAGGTCTGGAAAGGTGAATTTTTAAAGGGTACTTACACTTATTAATAAAATCTGCAAAAATTTTAGTAAATGCTTAACTTTTGTGGGAACGTCAAAAAAAATTTAGAGAGTCTCTGGAGTTCATTTGATGTGTCTTAAAATTCGGGAGAAACTAACCCAGATTTGTAAAATAAACCTAAAATGAGTGATGAGTATAACTATAAGTATAAATCATTAAAGACCATTTGTAACTTGTGGAAATAAACATATAAGTATTTGGTGATCCCTATTTTGTGTAGATCATTTGAAGAGGCACGACGTTGTTTCCTTGTGTTCATTCATTCTTTTGCTTTCCTTTCATACGCGTTAAGGTACAGATATTCTGACCTTTTCAGTAAAGGTTTCTCACGATTTCTTTTCTCTTGTCATTTTCATTCTGATTAGGATTCCCTATGCCATTGCTATGAATCCCCTTTTGTTTTTTGAACCTTTTCTGTGATGAACCTTTGTTATATCTGAACCTTCTGATTTGGACTTTCTGATTTGGACCTTATGATATGAACCCTCTGATATGTATTTCAGATTTGAACTCTTATGATGACCTATGATCTGTGTCATTTTATTACATTCTGTCTGACCTACTCTAGTTTGACACCCGAGCCATTTCACTAGGCATGGGGGTTCCATGTCCGTATCAGTGATGCACCTCTGACATGACTCTAGGGCAGTAGAGAGATGTTCTGCCACGTCCCTTTGGTTGGTTGTACATATATGTTTGTTATATGTTTTAGGTATGGGCGTATGGATGCATCCTAGATCTGTTATCTGTTATCTGTTATCTGGTGATTGATGTTGCGTGCATGCACGTCCTTCACAACTCTGGTAGGTCTCCCCTACATATGTTGCCTTATGTATGATTATGATTATGTTATGATATATGTTTCTGGGCTCGTGGTAGATGACTAACCTTTACATTTAACTTTTACTTCTGTTCTCATTTACCTTGATTATATTTCAGTTATTTTCTTTTACACCATATTCTATATTCGTTTCTGTTTCATATTACTTTATTGTTATATCTGTTCACTGAGCTTTCATAGCTCAGCCGCATTTTCTTTTCCTGCGGCAGGTTTTAGTGGGAAGCTGGGTATGAGTGGAGAGTACCTTGGACTTAGAAGACTATACTTTGATAGCTATTCTGGATTAGAGATAACTAGAAGCATTTGTACCTTCAGACTTAGTATTTATTGTTTTTCTCTTCTGTAAACTTGTACTTCAGATTTTTCATTTGTAACCTTTAAGATTCAATTATATTATTTAAGTCTTTTGCTTGTGTTTGCTTTGATATGTCACCATAATGTAATACTCTTAACTTTATCTGGTTGGGGTGTTATAGAAACCCTAGCACGTCCCTGGAGAGTTATGACAAGCAAATGATCGGCCTCATCATTGAAGTAGCTCATTAATGTAGAAAATATAACTGCCATGTGAAGTACGCCGCGTATTTGGTATAAAACCGGCGAGCTTCATTTCGCGTAACCGGCGCTTATGTAATATATAACCGGTGCACTTCATGTTTGACTCGTAGATATATAGTTGACCAAAGATACTCGTAAGCGGCGCTCTTTCTACTTATAATCGGCGTGCTTTAGTCCAAACTATGTCTTTTTCCTTATACGTTCACAAAGTCATCCTTTTTGTGTGTTTCTCGTTATTTTCCTCCAAAACTTTGTCCTGTACATACATTCTCATATAAAGTACCAAAAGTCCTAACAATAAAGTTATTTATCATATAATTCACATAATATTGGGGGTATAAATATGTATAATACGAGACTCATCAAACTCCCCCATACTTAAACCAATGCTTGCCCTCAAGCATATAAGAAAAATGTCTTTCAAAAACCAAGTCTCGTAAAAGTTTCAAATATATATTTTGTTGTGTATCCAAGACAACCAAGAATAACATGACATGCTCCTCATGAAAGTGTATAAATTTTCAAGTTCACTCAAGCACTCATAAAAATTGTTTTTGGTTTGTAATTCACTCTTATAGCTCAGTCATAACTTATAGATTTACCATATTCTTGTAAAAGAAACAAAACTGCACCGACATGGCGTAAGCACCAAGTATCAATATCAAAGAGGTCTTTTATTCGGTTTAAGGGTTATAAGGTAGATATATTGAATAATTGTTGTAAAAACTTAAGTCGGGAAATCGTACTTCTTTCTTATCCTTTTCTTTTCTTTTCTTTTTCTTTTCCCTCTTTTTTTTTCTTTTTCTCAACCACATTATAACAAACATAAAGCATGCATTCTTCCTACTCATCATAATTGGTATACAACCATACTTTTTTCACATATTTATTCCAATTCTCATATTCCCGACTAAGCAACATATTTTTGATCATTTTCTTTATGGATAAATAGAAACGAAAAATCAAGGCTCAGAAAGGTGTATCTAGTGGATAGTAGCACTAAAAGTGAGTGCTAAATGGGTTACGCTTCGATTAGAAAATGGATGGCTTATATGTGGTGTAATTCCTAATTTTTGCCTCTTATCATATAAAAATACTTATATCACACGAATGTGATCTTACTGCGGTCTCATAATGATTTCAAATACAAATTCTAGAATCACATAAATTATCGGCACACTCATAAACAAAGAAATCAAGCATAAAAGGTATATGCCGATATAGGCTCGAAATCCGCACATTTATAGTGGTAATGGTCATAAAATGTGCAAATAATGTCATTAATCCCGATTCAGACTTCTTATGATTGTTTTGGATACGTTTTCTATAAAACTCTTTAGTTATTTCCAATTTTATTAAATTTACATACCACCGTAATCGGCGTACATTACTAGAATGTGCGTCAGTCTTTATTTATAACTACGGCGTTCTTATGCCAAAAGCAGCGGTTTTTCTTAATTTTTTTGTCTTATCAGTTTAAAGTTTTTCATATATTAGCATAAGTTTTTCTTTATTTTTCAAGTTATCTTCCCCCCCCCCATACTTAAATTAAACATTGTCCCTAATGCTTTAGAATTTAAAACAAAGTATAACAGGAAAAATAAAGGATAACGGTACTTCCCGGGTATGCTTTGTTATTCCCCGAGAATTCTTCAAGTATTTGTCTATCTTTTAGACCACATTTCCTGCACTCATACATCATTCAACAAACAATATCACAAAATGGTAGTGTGCCCTTGGCATACTACGTTAGCATTAATATTATAGCATAGATAGTAGTTAAATTGTTCAAATTGTTTTGAATGGCAATCAAGGTGCCAACGTGGTGGTGGTGCAAGTGTCCAAATTGTTTTGGGTGGGTACCAACAGAGGTACCCAGGTTACAGACCATAAATTTGTTTTGAAACATGTTTTTGAAATTGTCTTAAATCATGATCTACACACTGGTCATCCAAACAAATGATCCTGCTAAACACAAACCCCGCCGTGCATTCCAGCCAAGCACGGCGGTCTTTACTCCTGCTCATCTTCTTCCTCTTCACTAACACTGCTGCTTCCAATATCCTCACTTCCATCACTTCCCCCAGTACTTCCACTCTCACTCTCACTGCTTTCATTCTCCTCCTCTTGTTCTTGTGTGGCTGGTATGTCCACAGATTCATCAACTTGGTCAGAGATGCTAGGTGGACAGTAATCATCCATTGCAATGTTGTGGACGTTTCCCAACTATTCTAACACCAAGGCATATCGGTCAGAATGGTACAGTATCCTATCAACTTTCTTCTCCATTAATTCCAGCTTTGACTCCATTGTCTCAACTCTCTCAACCAAACTGTTTTTCTTTCCTCTGGGTTGTGGTGGTGACCTCACAGTTCCTTGCCCAGCAACATCAGGCTTCAACTTGCCTCTATCATCTAACAAATCTCTCAAAGTGACATGATCAAAAGCCTTGTAGGCTGTTGGTGCAGAGTAGGTAGCCATATTTTCCGTAGTGAACACATCTAAGCCCTTAGCCAACCTTGTGATCAGATGACCACACACCAACTCACTATCACTTTGGCTTCCTTTTCCCTTCTTTTTCATCCATTGTGCCACAACCCAGGCCCCATTTGCATATTCACCCATATTCTTCTTCTCAAACAAGCTCAACAACCAGCATTCCATCTTTTGTATTTTATCAAAACATGTGGTCCTCTGGCAAAGTAAATACACAATCATCTTGTGCAAGACCTTCAAAACATTCCTCTTAATGGTACTCACCTTGCTCTTTGACAAAATCAAACTATCTTCTGAACTCATCGTAGCCCAGAACTCATTCAATGCTTCCTTTGTAATTTTTATCTCATTCCTCACACCTCCTTTGAAATACTCTTCAAAATACTCATCCTCTGTTGCTTCCTCTGTATACAATCCTAGGGCTACACCAAAATTTGCCAGTGTCATAGAATGCTTCTTACCTCCCAACCTAAAGAAGATACTTTTCTCTGTCATTATCTTATCATCCCCTATTGTCTCATCAAAACTGAATGTGGAATAAAACTCAAGACATAACTCCTTAAAAACATTCTCCCTGATGTCAAAAACTCTCTTCCTTGCCTAAATTTCATAAACTTGTATGTAACAACATTTTCATCAGAGACCTTCTTTTTGACTGTCAAAGAACTGAAAAATTCCGAGCACCACTCCATGTATATCGGTTCTCTAATTTCTAAGGCTCTCTTCCACATCTGAGAAGTGACAATCCTATGACCATATACAACTCTCATAAGTAGCATATCTTCCAGAAACTCATTGCATCCTAACTCTTTCATAATCCTCCAACTTATAATCCTAGGTACATCAACTTCCCTGAAATAGATTTTATTTAGTTTCTCATCCAAAGATCTCTTTTTAGCTTTACTCACTCCCTTCCAAAACAAGTTTGGGTGCTCTTCAGGGTTCTTCTTTGGTGTTTTAAGAGCTCCCCTGGTTCTAGATGCAATGCTTGAACTTCCTTCACCATTCATGTTCTACTCACACAATCACAAACAAGCAACATTAGTTGTTAGAAAACATAGGCATCACAAATTCAATCAATTAAGCAAGTTCCATGTATACTGTGATCAAATTTTCCCAAAAAAGCGGCGGTTTTAAGAATAAAACCGGTGATTACGTGAGAAAATTTTCAAAATTATGAAAATGTTCGGCGGTTTTTATAAAAGTCCCGCTGTCTTGGCCCTCAAGACTGGCGGTTTTTATGTTCTACACACAAATGCTCTGTTTTATAGTCAAAAACCATTTTCATCTTATCAAGGCATCAAAATTCCTATCCTTATTTGGCTTCTAACATCTCATAAGCAATCTCAAGTATCCAATTAAGCATATAAGAACCATTTATAGCAATTAAGCATCATATACTTAAAGATTCATGCATTAACAGTCAAAATTCTTCCAAATATCTTTCTAGCAACTCTTAAACATGTATTTTCCCTTCAAAACTCATAAGCAAACGTTTAATCAATCACATTATTCTACTAACATAGGCAATTGTTCACATTAGGGCAAAGAAAAATCCTAAATCTTAAGTAATCATAATTCTACAACTAATCAAGGGGCAAACTCTAAAATCATGTAAAACAACATAGAATTAAGCATAAAACATCTAAAATTTAGAATATCATAGCAAACCCTAAGTTTCCGTTCATCAAAACCCTAAGAAAATTTTCAAGAGATTAAAACAAGTGTAAACTTACCCTCATTGTTTTGAAATTTGATTCTGATCTTAAAAATTGTTCAAAAATTATCTTCAAATTGTTGAAAAAACCGTCGATTTTGTTGTGTGTGTTTTTGGGTGTTTTTTCTTTTTAAGTGCGTAAGGTCAAAATGTTATGTTTTTGAGTTATAAAGGCTTCCTTGGTTAAAAACTCAGCGATCTTAATGAAAAGAGCGGCGACTATTTCTGTAATTTTTCTTACAACATGCTATGATCTTCTAGAAATTTATAAATAGCAAACTATCAACTTAAGCAATCATATAAATATTCACAAATGTTATTCATTCATCTCTTATCAGAGGCATACTCATCAAGCATAAGCTTGAGATACAACTTTATTCAAAACTTGCAAAATAACATAAAAATAAAAATTAAGAAAGGGGCATTGTTTCAACTCCATTTTTGGGTGTTGCTTTGGTGTTTAGGCAGTGAGATGCTCTGGTGATATAATGTCACTCAGCTTGTAGGAACCAGATGGCTTCCTTTTGGTGTGCTTAGTCTCAAAACCTCTTTCAAACCCATTTTGCCATATGGATCAACAATCTTAATGTTGACATGCCATTTCCTACCTCCTTCTCCTTTGGTAATACCTCCTGAATAATTTGGAGTCCAATCTGTATTCTTAATTGACAATGGTAGTGTTCCAAGCAAAGCAGTAATCTTCTTCCATACACAAACATTCCTAAATGGGTTGAGATACTCTTGTTCAGCCAATGCCCTTTCCATGGGGTCCTTATAATCATAGTACTTAGGACGAATAGGTCCATAGATAGGCTTACCATTTTCATCCCTCTTTGGTAAGAATTCCTCCTCCTCTTTACTATCACTATCATCATCCTTATTCCTTTTAATCTTTGCAGTTTCAAAATGGTGGTGAACCACCCCATCAAAATTTGTCAACCTTTTCTTTCTTGTATCAAGTATTGATCCTAAAGTATGAATGAAACTTCTTCCAGCAACAAGTGGCACATTTTTGTCAATAGGAACATCAAGTAGCAAAAAGTTAGCTAAGATGGTGTGTGTGCTAACTTGACATAGAACATGTAGCAAACTCCCCATTGTTTCAGCCTGAGACATATCAAGCATCCTAATCTTATCAATCTTTGGTTTGACTTTCCCTCTTTCAAGTAACTCATAAATTTTGTAAGGCATCATATTTATGTTTGAACTTGTATCAGCCAAGGCATAGTAGGTCGAGTCACCTTCCAAATGTATTGGAAACACAAAGCATCCTGGATCATCAAGTTCCCTATGTACTTTATGCCCCCTAACAACATGTGCCGCAGCCTCTTCTTCATTCTCATCTTCCACTTTTCCATCTATCTTAAGTCTATCCATGAGAATACTATCTAAAATCTTTTTGTGCTTGTCTGCATATTTCAAGGTCTCAATAATTGGTCTTTTCTCATTCAGCAACATCATCCTAGCATACACATAAGCCTCCATTTCCTCCTTAGTAAGTTCCTCTCTAGTTATGGGTTGGTTTATGGTTAATGAAGGACCTTCATCTCCATACTTCATTTTGTAAATTGGTTGGAGTTTGTTTTTCAATCTTTTACTTTTTCCCATCATGCATACAAACTCAGGTGTTTCTAAGGTAAGTGTATTTTCATTGTTTGGGAGTGGTGGCAAATCATCTTCACAAATTCCAGCAGGTAACTCATCTAGGTTCTGCAAATCATTATCTATCATAGTTGCATCAGGCCAAATGGTTAGTAAACCATTAGCAAAGTCCATAATACTTCTAGCCAATCTTAGGAAAGGTATCCCAAGAATTACATTAGGTTCCCATTCATTTTCATTAGGATTAACATAGAATTTAACCAGGAACAACTCTTCTTTCAAACTTACTAAGAGTTTCTTAGTAACAACCACACTTCCATCTTCTCTTTTCTCACACTACACTCCCAACCTTTTAAAGAACTCCTTGTGTAGCAAATTTTTATTATAATCAAGGTCTGCAACGGCATCATAGGCATACAATTCCTCCACAAAACAAGGTGTAAGAAATTTCAAACAACAATCTGGGGTGTCCATTTTTCCAAAGGTGTGTACCCTCTGCTCCTTTTTCAAGCCACTATCAACTGTGTCTGATTCTGAAACATTGTTTTCCCCAATACTTTCTGACTCATCTAGCCATCCACAGCTATTTTCCAATTCTAACTTCTTCCCTAGCCTATTGTTGTGATCCATGGCTAACATAGCTAAAATATGCACAAACATCAAATGAAACATTAATATGTTAGTCAAATAAGTTATAAGTACATAATCATACTCCAATAACCTCATATAAATCGTATATGTCAAGATATGCATTTGTTTAATCATCATAGAAAAGAAACAAGTCTTCTGTAAAGAGTTTTGCAGAAAAGTTCGGCGGGTTTTACTAAAAGTACAGCGGTTACGTGACTTTCTAGCCGTTTTATTTGAAGTTCTCCAGAAGTACGGCGGTTTTAGGTACAAAACTGGCATTTTTCTGGGTTTTAACAGTTCTTCACAAGAGATATAATCATTGATAAACTCAGATAGTAGATGAAAACATATTGCAATTATCATCTCATTCAATAGAGCAATCCAATATAATATTTGCAAGCAAACAATTAAAAAACAAAAGCAAAATATTTTTGTATTTTTTATTTTAATGTGCATTATATACTCATGCAATAATTCAGATAGTAAAAACAAAAGAAACAAAAGTCATACGTTCTCAAAATCTGGAAAAAGCATTATACAATGTGGAAAACTAGAAGGGGGGTTAAATAGTTTTATGTCCGTTTTAAAATTTATAAAAACAAGTTTGTTTTAAAAACTTCGATTCTAGTTTATGTGATTTCAATACTTGCACTATATGAACAATTATATATTTACTAACTAACCAAGCTAATATAGTATAAGTAAATAAGTAATGAATGAAAAGAGTTAGAAAGATCAAACCACAACACAAGGATTTATAGTGGTTCGGCTATAAGGTCACCTTCTTTGTTCCTACTCCACTCCCCGAGTCACCTACTCGAGAGTTGTCTTCACTAGGTCAACAAACTCCTTTGTGGCGGAGAAACCTTACACAACTTTCGCTTACACCGGCTTAACGACACAAAGCTAGATGTCGGGTTCTAATCCTAGCTAGAACCAATCTCACGACTCTTCACAACTTCTTCACTACTAGTACACACCACACCTTCTTCACTACTTCACACCACTTCACTACTACACAACTTCTTCTTCTCTACACAACTTCTACTTCTCCTAAAACTACTTATTACAACCACAACACAACTACACAAATAATTTAGACAATGTACACAACTAATTCTACAATACTTCTTAAACTTTGTTGTTGAAGGAGTATTCTTCTTTTGCACTTTGGATGAGGATGGATGAGAAGGGATTGAATCACTTGAAACAAGGATTAATAATCTAATGATCAAAGGGTTTTAGAAGATGTTTAGAGAGATTTAGATATGAAAATTTTCGTGCAAAATGTGAGAAAAATACCAGGTTTGAGGTGGTATTTATTGGAGAAAATTTCTGACAGAATATGACAGCGGAGCGTGGCCGGCCCCCTTAATTCATTGCCGGCCCCCTTAAAATTAAGGGGGCCGCCCCTTATAATTAAGGGGGCCGCCCCTTATGATTAAGGGGGCCGCCTAGCTGTAACGGCCAGATTTTCTGTCTTTTAGTGGGGAAAGTTTATTTGGTGAAAAACTAACTGATTT
>LBNU01021310.1:19771-55522 GCA_014162995.1 Artemisia annua
CATATTATTCAGCCTTGAATCTCTAACCTACCAACATGCTGGAAGACGAAGACACTAAATTCAAGCATCGAACCTACAAATTATACTTGATAATTGTTTCCGTATTTTGACAAAGAGCAAAGATGAATCAACAATGGATGAACTACACCAAAACAAGTTTATGTTCATACTTGAAAGTGGTATCTGTTCATCCATCGTTTATACTTCTTCTATCTTTGATACTTGGATGTTTTAGCCTAAATATTCGCACACACATCCGCCACTTTTCTTCCTTATTCTCTCAATACAAATGCAACATAATTCTTATACCAGATAGTCAACCTAAGCCTAAGATAAAATAAGCTAATCCAAGCAAACCTTAATATCTCTTTTGCTCTAATTATTCGCAAAAACAACACAACATGTTCTTCCTTATTCTCTCAATACAAATTTAACGCAATTCTTATAATAGATAGTCAACCTAAGCCTAAGAATAAATAGCTTTAAGGGGGTATACGGGACCAAATAGCTGTGATTTGGGGATGCCAATAAGCCTATGTTATTTTAAGTGGATGAGCTAATAAGCCAACAAACAGTAAGCTTATTAACTTTCCCAAAACATAATAAGCCGATAACCACACAAAATAAGCTAATCCAAACACACCTTAATATCTCTTTTGCTCTAATTATTCACAAAAACAACACCACATAAATCTAATACATAAACTAACAAGTTTCTAACAAATGTAAGACAAAACTGGGAAAGAGAGGATGAAAACCCTAGATCTGTTTACTCGGTCAATTGTAACTGAGGGTGTTATAAATGTGAGAGAGAAAGAGAGGATTATGTTGAAGTGTGTGAAGTGTGTTGGATAAGCTTTGTATATATTATAGAAAGAGAGGATTACATTGAAGTGTGTGAAGTGTGTTGGATAAGCTTTGTATATATTATAGGTTTAAAAATGATTAAAAGTATTAAAAGTATAAAAATTAAAAGTATAAAAAGTAAATTAAAAGTTTAAAAACTAAAAGTATTAAAGGTACATTTGTATTTTAGTGTATTTTGTATTTAAAAAGTCGCCCAAAGAGTCTATATTGTAAGATGTAAGGTTTTCAAGATCGGGATCCTACCCAGGATCGTTTTCGTCTTTGCAATTAAGCGCGTGATCGTAAGATCGGATCGGGATCTTAAGATCCTACTATAATGTCATTTTCTTAATAGTTTTTGTAATATTATACAAATTTACAAATTATTATATATCATAGACACAAAATTATATGAATGTTTCATCGAAAATGTTGTCCTAAATAATAGTTATGAAATTTTAATAAGATTAACATGTTGTTTTTTAAATTCTACAAAAGAATAATCTAGAAATTTGCAGTTTTTTAGTTTGTTATCCGAGAAAAGTAGGATCGGATCGGATGAGATCTTAAGATCCTATGGTCAAGATCGGGATCCTTTAAGATCTTAAGCTTTCAAAGATCCTATGTAAGATCCAGATCGTTTTTGCTTTGCAGTATCGTAAAATCGTAAGATCCTAAGATCAGGATCGGGATCCTGAGAACCATGGTAAGATGTACTTGGTGGGGACACCCCTAGGGACACTTGTCACAATAGTATGAAATCCGCCCAAGTTTTTTGTCTTAGTTAACAAAACCTAATGCACATGACCCATGACCCATGTGAATTAGCCATTATCACCGGTCATGCATGGTTTCCATTACACTATAAGCCACTACAACCCAAATGCACATGACCCATGACCCATGTTAATTACCCATTGTCGATCACCAGTAATGTATTGGTCGATAACATGACACTATATATATAAGCCACTACAACCCAATGCACATGACCCATTACCCATGTTTAGTTACCAATTGTCAACAGTCATGGATGTGTCGTAACTCGTAACATGACGACACTCTAAGCAACTATAACCCAACGCATATGACCCATATGATGTTAAATACCCATTAATGAATGTGACCAGTGATAACCTAATGCACATGACCCATGACCCATGTGAATTAGCCATTATCACCGGTCATGCATGGTTTCCATTACACTATAAGCCACTACAACCCAAATGCACATGACCCATGACCCATGTTAATTACCCATTGTCGATCACCAGTAATGTATTGGTCGATAACATGACACTATATATATAAGCCACTACAACCCAATGCACATGACCCATTACCCATGTTTAGTTACCAATTGTCAACAGTCATGGATGTGTCGTAACTCGTAACATGACGACACTCTAAGCAACTATAACCCAACGCATATGACCCATATGATGTTAAATACCCATTAATGAATGTGACCAGTGATAACCTAATGCACATGACCCATGACCCATGTGAATTAGCCATTATCACCGGTCATGCATGGTTTCCATTACACTATAAGCCACTACAACCCAAATGCACATGACCCATGACCCATGTTAATTACCCATTGTCGATCACCAGTAATGTATTGGTCGATAACATGACACTATATATATAAGCCACTACAACCCAATGCACATGACCCATTACCCATGTTTAGTTACCAATTGTCAACAGTCATGGATGTGTCGTAACTCGTAACATGACGACACTCTAAGCAACTATAACCCAACGCATATGACCCATATGATGTTAAATACCCATTAATGAATGTGACCAGTGATAACCTAATGCACATGACCCATGACCCATGTGAATTAGCCATTATCACCGGTCATGCATGGTTTCCATTACACTATAAGCCACTACAACCCAAATGCACATGACCCATGACCCATGTTAATTACCAATTGTCGATCACCAGTAATGTATTGGTCAATAACATGACACTATATATATAAGCCACTACAACCCAATGCACATGACCCATTACCCATGTTTAGTTACCAATTGTCAATAGTCATGGATGTGTCGTAACTCGTAACATGACGACACTCTAAGCAGCTATAACCCAACGCATATGACCCATATGATGTTAAATACCCATTAATGAATGTGACCAGTGATAACCTAATGCACATGACCCATGACCCATGTGAATTAGCCATTATCACTGGTCATGCATGTTGCACTGGCTTGGTAGGTGTATACTGTTTGTCACAGACACTAAGAAGCAAATATCCAGGGACCTCCCGATCATGTTATCCGGGATCGAGAAAGTTTGAACTCGGCTTGAGCTTGACTCGAAAAGCTCGATTTATCTGTAAATATGTGTTTTCGTACACATCTTAAAATTGAAATATAATATAACCTAAGAATTGAATTCGGTTCGACTTCAGCTCAAAAACTTTGATACATTCATAAATAAGTATTTACACTTAGTACACTTACGTATTAAAAAAAAACATATTTTGTATTACTTACAAGCTCGAGAACTCAACAATAACTCGAGTCGAACTTATATAAGGTTGAGCTCAACTCATTAAACATTTCGAGCTCATTTGATAGGCTAAGAATTGAAATATAATATAACCTAAGAATTGAATTCGGTTCGACTTCAGCTCAAAAACCTTGATACATTCATAATAAGTATTTACACTTAGTACACTTACATATTAAAAAAAAACATATTTTATATCACTTACAAGCTCGAGAACTCAACAATAACTCGAGTCCAACTTATATAAGGTTGAGCTCAACTCATTAAACATTTCGAGCTCATTTGATAGACTTTCAATCTCCAAAATATCTAAAATTTTAATATAGCGCTCAAGATCCTGCCCCTTAATTTTCCCCAAAATTTCAATCTCCCGCTCAAGATCCCACCCCTTTTTCACCTAAAATCAAAACACTAACACTAGTCATATCTATCTTCTCTCTATTCATCTCTTCTCCTTCTCTCTAGAACCGACTCACACCACCGCCACACTTCACCGCCTTATCTCGCCGTCGTTCCACCAACCATCGCTCCTCCACGCCATCACCGTCATCAAGACAAGGGAACTGTATGGGTGAGTTTGTTTGCTTCGGTTGTTTGGTTCAAGATAACAACCACATCTACCACCATCACAGTCAAGCCACCGTCACCTTCATCTCACCTATCCTACTCTGTTCATGGGTATGCTCAAACACATATTTAATTTATATTTTCTTAAATGTGTAATCGAATATAAAATGATTTATATTGATTTTCGTGGATTAAAACTAGCCTAAAACATGTTTTTGATTATAAATTCGTGTGGTGGTAATCGTTGCAGGTAGACTTATTAAGATGTCATAGTTTTCCTGTTTATTGGAATGGAGATAATCGACGTGTTCTAAGAGGCCACTGTTTTGCTCGTAAAGGGAGTCTTAATTGGTTTCCACTCCGGGAGGATGTTGCTGAACAGTTGGAGTTTACTTATCGCAGTCGCGTAAGTGATCTATTAAAAGATTAACATAACATCTGTTATATAGGAAATTAACTCAAATATGGTTGCTTTTTGTGAAACTGTTTCATTTGTACCAAATGTGCGTGATTTGCTTGCTTGGTAATGTGTTTGACATTTATTCGTTCCAGGTTTGGCACTGCAGAACATTTCAACCATCTGGATTATTTGTTGCCCGAGTTGATATGCAAGGGTCTACCCCGGACCCGGTATGTTGGTTTTTGATGCTAAACTTATATTTGGGACATCTAATTTTGTCGTCTTTTATGTTAGCATTAAGCACATTACTTGTTTCTTGCAGGGGATACATGCTATTTTCACGGGTGAAGATGATACATGGGATGCCTGGCTAAAAATTCGCTTATAGTGTAAGAAACCAAGGCACTAATAATGCTGCATAAATTGAGGCGTAGGTATGCTCCATCTCAGTCACCAAAAGCCAACCCATTTATATTTTTACTGTTTCATGGTTGACAGATCTTATATTATGCAGCATTATTAGTGTCTTGGTTTCTTACAGTTCATAACATCTGTTTATTGGATGAGTTACGTCAGCAGATAGAGGAAGAACTGGATGATTATTATTCACAGGTAAAACTAATGGCGTAGTGTATTGTAGATCAAAGGAAGGGAAAACAAAGACGGAGAATCTCCAGATGCTGAGATTAGATCATTGGCAGATAAACTTGTAAATTTGACTGCAAATTCTATTATCATGCTTATATACCAGCAGCATTAACTGTGTACTAGCCGTACTAACTTTTAATACCAACATTTCCCATATTTTTTCAGAAAGAAGCTGATGAAAAGATCAAGTAAGAAACCTTGAATGTTGATGATGGCACTGATGCCATGACAGTTGTGTTTGGTAAGGAAAATGGAGGTTATGCAAGAGGAGTGGGAAGTGGAGTGATGAGGCGAAAAGTGTTACGCTTTTAGGGGGTCATTTAAGCTCTAATCCGTAATTATTTGATCTAATATTGCCTTAAATCGTTCCTTTTGTCATTTTAGGTACTTTGGAGAAGAAATCTTGAAAAGGAAGCATTTTGGACGTTTTTGGAGCATAAAAGTGAAGAAAACGACAAAGTCTAAAAGTGAAGAAAACGACAAAGTCTCAAAATATGCTAGAAATAGTACCTGACGGCGTCACACTTTACAAGGTGACGGCGTCATGTGTTGACAAAGAGGTGGATATGAAGTTTACATGAGACGCGCCAGAAAGATTTTGGGAATTAAAGCGTGACGGCGTCACCCTTTGTGACGCCTAGGCCGTCACGTGTTGGGGAAAAAGGAGACGGACCAGAAGATTTTATAAGGTGACGGCGTCAAGAGTGGATCTGAGCAATCCGAGAGTTGTTTTGGCGGCGAGGTGACGGCGAGGTGACGCCTAGGTCGAGTTTTACAGTATTTTTAAAGGTTTTTCACCCTTGTATCATCCATGCTTAATTAAAGATAAGTCTTCCATTAATCATTCAATATGTCTATGTGTTGTTTTCTATCTTATGCTTGTCTTTACATTAACATGCTAGGCTAGGTTTTTCGTGTGTTTGCTTAGATGTAATGAAACCTAGCTATTGATTATTGGTTGATGGTTGGTTATTGATTGTTGTGTATGATTGAGTTCAATGTTAGGCTTAAGAAAACTGGCTAACTTCCTATTGGTAACTTGCTTGAACGTCTTAGAAAACATGAATCGGATGTGTACTACGATTTAATTGGTTGTGTTTAATGCATAAGAGAATATTAATGAGGCCATGATAGGATACTAAACGTGTCGTCATAGGAAGAGATAGGATCTTATAGAGTTGGGGAAGGACGTACACGCCCCCACGAATGGTATTAATGAATACAACCCGTTATCCACACAATTGTAATAAATTAATCAACCAATAAAAGATAGCTAGGGAGTAGTGAAACCTAAGTAAACACATTTTTCTCCATATAAGTTTTTCTCACATTTATTTTCTTGTCATTTTATTTTTATTGCATTTGTAGTTTATTGGGTTAGTTGACTAGCAACTAATTCCGCCCACTCCTTTAATACCGAGATTTTACTTGCTTTCATAAAATATAAAAATACAAAAAGAATCATCCCTCACCCTTAGACCTAATTAGAGTAGTTTTCAATCCTAACAAACACTATTCCCCAAGTAGAACGATCAATCCCCCGGTACTTGCCACTACACTATACTACATCGGTCAGGTACACTGCCTGGTGGGGATTGCAAGCTTCTCAAGATCCCTTGAGAGGTAAAACCTTTTGCGTAGGCCGCAATCCACGCATCATGGAGTTACATATAAGAGGTATTTTAATCTTCCTCAAAGCAGAAAAGAAACTGATGAAAGACTTGAGTTACATCAAACTCAACTTGATAATGAGAGACGCGAGCGTCAAAAAAAGATCTACTGGTCAAGCAACTGTCCAACGAGATGTCAGAAAAAAATCCTGGACTAAAATTAGTACCAACGAAGCAAAAACATTTGGTCTAGTGAAACCTTGCAAAAGCAAGCTAAGGCGGCGAAGAGTCAACAGGTTTTAACTTATAGTAGTTGAGAATTTGATTATATACGACATTACAATTGTATATATATTTAGTTCATTTATGTACATTCGAGTTTTATTCAATTTGAAATACAATTGTATATATATTTGCTTCATTTATATACATTTTGTTTTATATATATACTTGCAGTAGTAACTCTGCTCCAGCAGTACTAACGTAGTACTAGCAGTAGTAACATTATTGGTCACTCTTTGTTTAATTCGATGTGTGACTAAATACTACAAAATGCCACACAAACTAAAAATTCATGTGACCATTGAATGAACATTAGTCACACAAAACACACATGTCTGCATTTTAAACATCATATGGTCACACTTATTTACACTTTTGGCCACTGTTTGCTTAATTGTATGTGACTAAATACCCAAAAAAAACATGCGTTGTGTGACTAAATATTACAAAAGGTCACACAATCATAAAATTCATGTGGCCATTGGATAATCAATAGTCACAAAAAATACATATGTCTGCACTTTAAATAGCATATGGTCACACCTATTACCACTTTTGGCCACTGTTTGTATAATTGTATGTGACTAAATACCCAAAACAAACATGCTTTGTGTGACTAAATATTACAAAAGACCACGCAAACATAAACTTCATGTGGCCAATGAATGATCAATAGTCACACAAAATACATATTTCTTCATTTTAAACAACATATGGTCACACTTATTAACGCGTTTGGCCACTGTTTGCTTAATTGTATGTGACTAAGTACCCAAAAAAAAACATGCTTTACGTGACTAAATATTACAAAATGCCACGCAAACATAAACTTCATGTGGCCATTGGATGATCAATAGTCACACAAAATACACATTTCTTCACTTTAAACAGCATATGGTCACACTTATTAACACTTTTGGCCACTTTGTTTTAAATTGTATATGACTAAATACCCAAAAAAACATGCTTTGTGTGACTAAATATTACAAAAGGCCGCACAAACATAAACTTCATGTGGCCATTGGATGATCAATAGTCACACAAAATACACATTTCTTCACTTTAAAAAGCATATGGTCACACTTATTAACACTTTTGGCCACTTTGTTTTAAATTATATGTGACTAACTCCCAAAAAACAACACCCATTGTGTGACTAAATCATCACAAACGTCACATTTATTGTATATTCATGTAACCCCAGGACGGGAAATAGTCACACAAAATACACATTTACTAGAAAGAATCACCTCAAATGTCACATATATTATATATTTATGTGGCCAAATGACGAACAATAGTTACTCTCAAAAAACATTCGTGTGACTATAAGGTGTTTACGGTCACTGATACTGACTAATCCAACAAAACATGTGCCTAATTTGTCACACATATTCGGGGTTTTGGTCACTCTTTTTCGATGGAAAAGACCACGAACTCAACTATGTGACCATATGCCACCTACGGTGGTGGCACCTTTGGTGACACACAACGAAAAAAACGTGTGTGACTATATGCATATCGTCACACATTTCTGGCGTGACCAATAGTCGGTAGTTTGAGTATTTTGGTAATTTAGTATCTCGGTGGATTATTATTTCAGTACTTTAAGAGTTACCGATTTCTGTAGTTTTAAGTAAGGGTATGTCGGTAATATATTAAATTAGTATCTCAGTAATTTTGACACATCATCCTTCGTTATCATCCTACGTGGCACGTAGTTCCATTTTACCAAGATTGTCGCAAAATTTACCAAGATTGGGAGCAGGATCGTGATCTTAATTTAATTAAGATCGGTCTAGGATCGTAGGATCACACGCAGGATCGTAGGAACATAAACGATCCGATTCTACTAGAAGCTCATGTTTCTTAATGTTCTACTACTATGGTATATGAACATATAACTTTTACTTTTATGTTTCTTAATGTTCTACTACTATGGTAGTTGAACATTAACTTTTACTTTTATCATCCGTTTAGATTCGTTTATAATATAAAAATTTATAGAAGTAGAAAACTACAAACCTTATCCATAATATATACATTTTCATAGGATCTTATAATCCCGATCCGATCCTATGATTATGATCTTGTGAAGCCGAAAATGATCCTGGGTAGGATCCCGATCTTTACAACCTTTGTTTTTTGCTGAAACCAAGATTGTATTTTTTGAAAATCAGTTTTTTTTAACTACATAATTTTAATTAACAGATTTGGCTATAACAGGTTTGTAACCGATTTTTAAAATAGTTTATTGAATCAATTTACATTGAAACTATGATGAGTTTCTTTACAAACTGATCTTTTAGTTTGTTTGCTACGTATGTGTTTATATCCAGATTTATTGATACCAAGACTGAGTTTCTTTGAATCAGATTTGGTACAAGCTTATATAAAATAAGTCGAGTTTATTAGATACTGGATTGTTTTAACAATTTTCTTAACTATTTTTGTGTTCAAATATTCACAAGTTTACGGATGGTGTGACCTATTGAATCTTGTGAATATAATTGGGGCGTCGATTACTTACATGGTTGCAAATCATGATGAAATCAGATTCATTGAAACCAAGCTAAGTTTCTTTGAAAAATCTAAGAGGAAAATTTGTTAGACTACTAGTACATGCTCATTAAAACCAAGATGAGTTTGTTTGAAACAAAACATTGGTATCAAATATCAAATTATTTACAATATTTCTACTAAATTGGTAGAAGTGTTTGTTTGACTTGCTTAACTTATTTAAACCATGTTGAGTTTAATTATAAATTAAATATAGTTCTTGAGACTTTATGAAGTTTAAAATTATATATATAGAAACCTTGTTGAGTTTTGTTTGGAAGAGTATATCTATTTTTGAAACCTTGTTGAGTTTCATTATAGAAATATATACCATGTGATATAGATCTATTAAGATCTTCTTAAAGAAGATTGATAAAATCATATTACAAATCTGTTTTTCGCTAAAGAAAAGCATTATGTAATAGACGACATTGTTTAATTGTTTTAATCGAATGACTTTTTTAAAAGCGGTTTTGTATAAATGATCTTACAAAACATTAGTGTTTTAAACAAAATTTGATTTAATCATTTTTGTTAAGAAACACTTTGTGATTTAGCAAGTTGTTAGTTATTCCAAATTTAGTTTTAGACTAATAATGGAATATTGTATTAACCATATGTTTGAAATGTCACGAGCGACATATAAAGGATCTGCTCCCGAACCTGATGAAAGGGAGACCGAAGCATTCAAATTATTTATGTCATAACTATGCATTAAATGGCCTAAATGACATGAAAATTGTGGCCAAGGCAGAATCCCACCATAGATAATGGTGGGTTAACACTTGGGCATCATGTCATGAGTATGCCAATAAGAGTTTGATTAACTCTTTCAATGCAGTTGAAAATATCGAGATGCAATTTATGGGCAACATTCAAGGGCTTTAGATAATGTTGAATGTACTAAATGTTTGGCTAATTTTGTCAACAAAGATCCCTTTCAAATGGAGCTTAATGAGATGTTCCTTCTTTACAAAAAGTAGGAAAAAATCCTTAGGGAAAATGTCTTATGCCTCATGGGGAATAAGTGTAACACCCCCATTTTCATAGACCGCAGCGGATGTTAGGTCTGGGGTATTACTTCATGGAAACAAAGACAAGATAATAGAAAACGACTCGAAAAGAGGCGTTTTTGAAAAAGGTGTTATCATTCATTTATTCATCAGAGTTTTTACAGTAAAAGATATACTTTTACCAAAAGAGAGGTCCCTAAGATACGTTTTAAAGCAAAAACAGATGAATGATAACTATTATGGACGTCCTCATGTCCAGTTCTTCTCCATGCCAGGGTTCCTAAAGGGCTTAATTACCTAGGATAACATGCTTAAAAGTCAACACTTAAGGTTGAGTGAGAGTCATAGGTTTAAGTAGATATAGAGTGAATACAAGTTCCACAGGGTTCAGCTTAAACCCTATGTGTGGAAAAGTTAGTGATAGAAGGTATGTTGCACTAAGCTCATGAACCACACATTAATAGTCCAGATCATGGGGCACTGCAGACCCTACCATGATGGGACGGGAAGGATAACATGCCAAAGTTAATCCTTCAAAGGGTTCAAATATAATACTTATTGGTACCCTCCAGAGAGAGGTAGTACCAACGGGAGTTGTCAAACTCCAATAGATCTATCAATTATATTCGCATTCACTCGCAAGTGATTAGATTCATGAATTTAGATATGTAGTGGTGGCAAGTAGTTTACTCGTGCAACAACCAAAGAAAAAGACTTGTATTCGATTTAAAGAGAGTAGTAAGCATGTATCCCCCTCACAGGGTTTGTAAAGCATTTAGAAAGAGTGAGGCTATGAAAACTCACGGAAAAAGAGTGTGAGGCTATGAACTCACCTGAGTCTAAGGTAAGTAGTGTAAGGGTTTAGACAGCTCACTTACGTAGCCTGAGGGTAGTGTAGGTGTGTGTATGTCAAGTCCTAGTTTAGGTTTTTAAGTTTTTCAAGTAATCACTCTTAGGGTTTCTAGATATAACATAACTCCGTTCGGGCCATCATAATCCAGAAATACATACTCCTCACATGAAGCTCCCTAGTATTTTATTATGTTACTTAACATAATACCGTTCGGGCCATCATAATTCAGAAGTACATATTCCTCACATGAAGCTCCCTAGTATTGTGTCGTGTTGTTTATTAGATATTAGTTATAACATAACACCGTTCGGGCCATCATAATTCAGAGGTCATATTGTAATAAATGTTTGAGGAGCCAGGGCACTTTAAATCGTAAACCCAGCAAACTCGTCAAAACGAATACTCAAATGAAACCCCTCACATGAAGCTCCCTAGTATTGTGTTATGTTGATAACTAAAAATAGGTTTTTATACTCATATGAAAATAATCCATTTATACCCTTTAAGTTTGCATATTTACACTTTCTACCCTATACTTTTAAATATATACATATTAAGCATTTAACTTTCTATCTTTTGCACATTTAGTCCCTATGCCTATATATTTTTAGAAAGTTACCATATATACCCTTATGCATGAAAACATTTGCAAAACTAGTCCTTTTATCAAATAAATTATATTTTTATGAAACAAAAGAGTTTCCTAGCTTATGTTTAGCTAATATATACTTAACTAAGTCTCCTAAATCAGATTATAGCACATAATAAGGCAATTTAGCACAAAAACACATAATTACCTAACATTAGGGTTTTGAAATGAAAACTTCTAAATGAAAATGATCAAGGCTTATCTAAAGGTGCTAAGGCATATCCTAAGTGTTCTAGATCAATACTAAGGATATTAGAACAAGAACTAAGGCTTACCTAGGTCGTAGGAGTCCTAACGTGGGAAACAAGGGTTTCTCGGCCAAAAACTTAACTCGACAAGGACTAGGGCTTTGCTACTTGTAACAACCCACTAACTTCCCCTTAGGTTAGAAAAGCCTTGCTAACTTAACTTAGGCCCTCACTAAGCACAATCTAGGTTAGAAATTCCTATAGGATTTTCCCGAGCTAAATTTTTGCTTTATTATATCCTTATGACCTAACTAACCTCTAGACAAGCTCACGTATCCACCTATGCCAACCACTACTATGTTTACTTGATGTAAACATCCCGGTATGTCAAGTAAAGGTTACAAACATATTTTCACTAAGAAAACAATCACTCTAGTACGCCATACTTGCTAGAAAACCCTAATTGCACCTATGTGTTTACGGTTATCTTTAAAACCCTAATTGCTTATCCATACATGTTTTAAAGTGTTCAAGGCTTAGGTATGACTTACATTAGTAACTTTAGGTTATATTAGACTCCCTAGAACATAGTACAACTCCTTAGAACTTAGGTACAAGTCACATAAGCACAAAACCATAAATAGGTCATAACTTCCCGGAAACTAGGTTTAACTTTCTCAAATCTTTCCCATAAGCTACCACCTCTTAGTATAAGCCTCCTAGGAATTAATATTAGTCATTAGGATCCCTTAGGACCTTAATACAGGCACTAAACCTTAGGCTAGACCTAAAACTCTCACTAGAAAAAACTAGGTTAAAAACTAAACCTAAACCCTTAAACCAAGTTACTATAGCACCACTAAGCACCTCTAAGCACCTCAAGCACCTCTAAGCACCTCACACAAGTAGGTGCATCACCTACTTGTCACCACCTTCTTCTTCACCGCCTCTCTCGGCCTCCCACCACCACAACCGGCCTACTAGCGCCCCCTAGCTACTCCATAGCTGAGCTTTGTCATCTCTAGACCTGCCAAAACCTCCCCTAGCTTTGCCTAATCACCACCCCCCCTCGCCACCTCGTGCTATCTTTTNTTGCATCTATGTTATCTTGTTATCTATTCTTGTGATGATACCAATTTCCCGTAGCACCCTGAAAGCTTGTAAGTCTTCCGCTGTACGAATTTTGGGGGTGTTACAGATTGGTATCAGAGCCAAGGTTATAGAGAACTAGGTACATATTAAACCTAAACTATAACCATTTTCTTATATAAAGATCAAGTAGTGAAGCTCTGGCCTTGTCAAGTTGTGATTTGAGCCGAGAGAAACCCTAGAAAACCCTAGCACCCACATTAACCCATATACGACTTAGGTAAGCCTTAACCTTGAATCTAATAGCTTTAGAACAGACCTAGGACACTTAGGAGATACCATAGAACATATAGAACCCCTAGCTAGAACCTTGAACCTTGTCGTTCGCATGTTTTCATTTCATAACCCTAGTTCTAGTCGAATTGCATGTTTAAGTGATAATCTACTTGTTCTTGTGCTACAATGTGAATTAGATGACTTATTTGAACTTAGATTAGCTAAACATAAGCTTAGAAACCTAGTTGTTTTATAAAAATATAGCTTACTTAAAATTAGGACTAGTTTTGTAAAAGTTTTCATGCATAGGGGTATATATCATAAATTCCTAAAACTATAAAGTTTAAGGACTGTTTTTGAGATTTCCTAGAAGTTATAAGTGCAAGGACTCATTTTGCGAAGTTTTGAAACCTTATGATAAAAACTAAAATAAGTTATAAACTAGAAAGGACTAGTTTTGCAAATATTATAAAGTTAAAGGTATAATAGGTAAATATTGAAAGTTTGTAAAGTCTAAGGACCATTTTTGTCATTTCTCTAAAAAATATAAGTATAGGGACTAAATGTGCAAAAGTTAGAAAGTTATATGCTTAATTGTTATAAGTTTATAAGTTTAGGGTAGAAAATGTAAATATATAAACTTGAAGGGTATAAACGGACTATATTCATAAATATAAAACCTATTTTAAGTTAGAAGCATGACACAATACTAGGGAGCTTCATACGAGGAGTACTATGTGGATATTTCGTTTTGACGAGTTTGCTGGGTTTACGATTTAAAGTGCCTTGGCTCCTCAAACGATTATTGCATATTCTTCTAAGTTATGATGGCCCGAACGGTGCTATGTTATAACTAAACCCTAATAACAACATAATTCAATAATAGGGAGCTTCGTGTGAGGAGTATTAACTTCTGAATTATGATGGTCCGAACGGTATTATGTTGATAACATAATACAATAGTAGGGAGCTTCATGTGAGGAGTCATATACTTCTGAATTACGATGGCCCGAACGGTGTTATGTTATATATAAAAACCCTAAGAGTGATTAGTTAAGAAAACCTAGACTAAGACTTGACATACACACACCTACACTACCCCCATGATACATGAGTGAATTGTTTAAACCCCTACTTTACTTACCTTATGACCTAGGTGAGTTCATAGCCTCACACTTTTTTTCCTTGAGTTTTCATAGCCTCACTTTTAAATGCTTTACAACCCTGTGAGGGGGATACATGCTTTAAACCGAATACAAGTCTTTTTCTTTGGTTGTTGCACGAGTAAAGTATCTCCCACCACTACATAACTAAAATTCATGAATCTAATCGTTTGGGATATTTTACCCACGCGAACGCGAATATAGTTGATAGATCAATTGGAGTTTGACAACTCCCATTGATACTACATCTTTCTGGATGGTATCAATAAGTACTATATTTGAACCCACTGAAGGATTAACTTTGGCAAGTTATCCTTCCTATCCCCTCATGGTTGGGTCTGCAGCCCCCATGACCCGGACTGTTAACNCCACCACTACATAACTAAAATTCATGAATCTAATCGTTTGGGATATTTTACCCACGCGAACGCGAATATAGTTGATAGATCAATTGGAGTTTGACAACTCCCATTGATACTACATCTTTCTGGATGGTATCAATAAGTACTATATTTGAACCCACTGAAGGATTAACTTTGGCAAGTTATCCTTCCTATCCCCTCATGGTTGGGTCTGCAGCCCCCATGACCCGGACTGTTAACGTGTAGTTCATGAGCTTAGTGCAATATACCTTCTATCACTAAAACATTTCCACACATAGGGTTTAAGCTGAACCCTGTGGAACTTGTATTCATACCCTATCTACTTAAACCTATGACTCTCACTCAACATACGTGTTGACTTTTAAGCATGTTATCCTAGGTAATTAGGTACTATATGAACCCTGGCACGGAGAAGCACTGGACATGAGGACGTCCAGAATAGTTATCATTCATCAGTTTTGTGCCTTAAAACGTATCTTAGGGACCTCTCTTTTGGTAAAAGTACATCTTTTACTGTAAAAACTCTGATGAATAAATGAATGATAACACTTTTTTCAAAAACGTCTCTTTTCGAGTCGTTTTCTATATCTTGTCTTTGTTTCCATGAAGTAATACCCCAAACACTAAATCCGCTGTGATCTGTGAAAAATGGGGGTGTTATAGATTGGTACCAGTGCCTTGGTTATAGAGAAGAAAAGGATTTTTCCTAAACTATAACCACTTTTTTAAAATGTCCTTCGTGCCACTAGAATCCCCAAACTTGCCTTTAGACTCCCGACTTGCCTTTAGGTTAGGATTCCTGACTTGCCTTTAGGTTAGAACCCCCGCCTTTAGGATAGATTTCCCACTATTGCCTTTAGGATAGAATCCCCACTATTAGTATTGCCTCTAGGATATATCTAATTAGGTTAGAATAATGCTAAGATACTCTTTTGGGTATTACAGTTAGATATGTCATCCTTTAATAATCCTGCCATCGTGTTGGATACCGATGATACAGATACTTCATCCGATAGTTATGAATATACCCCAGCTACCCCTACCCACTCATCTTCTTTCCGGAAGAATTAGCCAAGAATATCTTAACTAACTTAGGATTAGAACTTTCCCCGAATGATCCCTATATGCAAGCATATAATGGGTATATGCAAACATATGGTGGAGACATTCCTACCTTACCCACTATAACCCCTACCCCATATATACCTCACTATAATAGTCAAGATCGTTATGTTCCCGAAATAGTTTCACCTCCCCGTAAGAAATTACATATTATACCACCTTCGCCTCCCCCTAGGTTTGAAATAGGTAGTAGTTCATATAAAACGCCTTTAGAAAGACATGAGGAACAAATAGAGGAAATACTTAGTCATTTAGATAAGCTATCTTTAGGAAAAATAGAACAAGTAGAAAATAGGATTAGTGATCTAGGAATAGGTAGAAATAGGTTAGAANTCTCAAACTCAAAATAAATCAAATAATTTGGCAAATGAAACAAATTCGAGTTTCTCTAGGTTGTGCTGAGCTAGTCTACAAATAAATTCTCGTTCCTAATATATCTCACGCTCTTCAAATCCAATTTAACATGCTTTAAAGTTTTAAAACGTTTCAGACTCTAAAAATAGAAGTTTGGCTAGGATTAGGTTTTAGGAAAATTACCAGATGTTACACCTTTAAAATAGAATCCCCACTATTAGTATTGCCTCTAGGATATATCTAATTAGGTTAGAATAATACTAAGATACTCTTTTGGGTATTACAGTTAGATATGTCATCCTTTAATAATTCTATCATCGTGTTGGATACCGATGATACGGATACTTCATCCGATAGTTATGAATATACCCCAGCTACCCCTACCCACTCATCTTCTGGTTCTAATTTTCTGGAAGAATTAGCCCAGAATATCTTAACTAACTTAGGATTAGAACTTTCCCCGAATGATCCCTATATGCAAGCACATAATGGGTATATGCAAACATATGGTGGAGACATTCCTACCTTACCCACTATAACCCCTACCCCATATATACCTCACTATAATAGTCAAGATCGTTATGTTCCCGTAATAGTTTCACCTCCCCGTAAGAAATTACATATTATACCACCTTCGCCTCCCCCTAGGTTTGAAATTGGTAGTAGTTCATATAAAACGCCTTTAGAAAGGCATGAGGAACAAATAGAGGAAATACTTAGTCATTTAGATAAGCTATCTTTAGGAAAAATAGAACAAGTAGAAAATAGGATTAGTGATCTAGGAATAGGTAGAAATAGGTTAGAAAATGAATTACAGAAAACTCGTAATCAAATCTTTAGGTTGCAAACAAAATATGAAGGATACTCTGACAAAGTAGTTACTGCACATGTTAGACTTTCCACTATAGAAATGATTATCGAGGATATTAGGGATAGTCATAGGTCTGATATAGAGGATCTTTTGGAAGCCATCCAGGAACTTAAGAATAACAAAGAATCAAAATAAGGTTATAGACTTAGGTAATATAGGTTATAGACTTAGGTAATATAGGTTTAAATCTACTCATACTTAGTTTTCTTAAAACTCGTATCCCGTATTAGGATCCCCTATGCCTTAGGACACACTATAGATTGCCTTAGGTCACACTATAGATTGCCTTAGGACACACTATAGACTGCCTTAGGATTTAAGAACTAGAACTTATAGGAAATTAAAACAAGTAGACATACCTAAGAACACTAAAAACTTAGGATCTTTTAGAATCACTATGCCTTTAGACGGGGGAAACTAGCTTCGGTGGAATATAACAAATCTTGTTAGAAAATTTGCCCTTTTAGTTTTAGGATTCCCTATCCATCCGGTATCAGATAATGTTCTAAGAAATTAGGACATAAACTATGACACTATTCTTATCACATCTTACGAACACCTATAGAATGGCACGTACAAGAGCTACCACTCTCGTTACTCCCACTACTCCCGCCATGACTCAGGAAGACATCCAGCAACTAGTGACTGACAGTGTGACTGTAGCACTAGGAGCTAGGGATGCCAACATGGCTAGAAACCCCGAAATTCCCGTAGTGAAGAAGAGTAACTACAAGGAATTTATGAGCTATGAGCCCTTCAATTTTAAGGGGACAGAAGGGGCCATAGGATTGATTGAGTCAGTATTTTCCCGTAGCAACTGTACTGAGGATTGTAGGGTTAAGCTTGCTACCGGTACTCTTACCGAGGAAGCATTATCATGGTGGAACTCGTATGCCCAACCAATAGGAATAGAAGAGGCATACGTTATCATGGACTGAGTTTAAGAATCTTATGATTAAGAAATACTGCCCTCGGACAGAAGTCAAGAAAATGGAGGATAAACTATATAACTTGACTGTGAAGGGGAACGATGTTAAAACTTATATTAGGAGATTTCAAGAGTTGGCAACTTTGTGTCCTACAATGGTGCCAACTGTTGAAAAGACAATAGAAGTTTTCATCGGAGGGTTGCCTCGAAGTATCGAAGGGAATGTTACTTGCCTCTAAACCTCAAACTTTAGAGGAGACCATTAATATAACTTTGAGGTTAATGGATCAAGTAACAAAGCACAACCCTGTGCCAGCACCCTACGATAATAAACGAAAGTTCCACGATGGGAGAGCTTTCGGTAACACTCGTAATACCACTAGTAATAACCGTACCAACCCCTATCCTCAACCAAGGCAAGAGAATGCGAGAGCATATGCCACCACTCCAAATGAGAGAAGTGGTTATGCTGGAAATGCCCCTCTGTGTAAGAAATGCAACTGGTATCACACAGGACCTTGTTCCATTAAATGTACAACATGTAACAAGGTGGGCCATCACTTAAGGGATTGCAAGAATAAAGGACCAGCTACTGGGGGTAATCCACTACCAGCAACGGTCATTTGTCATACTTGCGGAGAAAAAGGACACTATGCAATTAGATGTCCAAAGAAAAATAGTGATGGTGCCCAGGGAAGTGCATATATGTTGAGGGATAGAAATGATCCACAAGATCCGAGCGTGGTCAAGAGTAAGTATCTCTTAAACAATCACTTAGTTAAAGTATTATTTGATTCTGGAGCCGATAGGAGTTTCGTATCTACACCCTTAGCCTCTAGACTTAGGATTAAACCCATAGCTTTAGATACTTACTATGAGATAGAAATGGCCGACGGAAACTTAGTTAGTACTAACACGGTCATCAAGGGTTGTACCCTAACTTTACTTAACCACCCCTTCGAGATCGATCTCATACCCATTAGAATCGGTAGTTTTGACGTTGTTGTGGGAATGGATTGGTTGTCCAAGAATCAAGCAAAGATTCTTTGTGACGAGAAAATCATCCATGTACCTATCAACGGTGAGACTTTAACTATCCAAGGAGATCAAAGTAAAACTCGACTTAACTTCATTTCATGTATCAAAACGGAACGATACATGTCACGAGGTTGTCAAGTCTTCGTGGTTCAAGTAACGGAGACTAAGCCAGATGAAAAACAACTGGAGGAGATCCCTGTAGTGAGGGAATACCCATAAGTTTTTCCTAAGGATTTACCTGGCTTACCTCCCATTCGTCAAATGGAATTTCAAATCGATTTAATTCCCGGAGCGGCACCTATAGCCCAAGCACCCTATAGGCTAGCCCCTTCAGAGATGAAGGAACTCTCTGAAAAACTCCAGGAATTAACCGATCGAGGTTTTATAAGCCCAAGTACATCACCCTGGGGAGCTCCTGTCCTATTCGTAAAGAAGAAAACCGGATCTATGAGGATGTGTATCGATTATCGTGGATTGAACAAACTTGCTATAAAAAATCGATACCCATTACCCAGGATTGATGACTTATTTGATCAACTACAAGGTTCGAGTGTATATTCGAAGATCGACTTACGATCAGGTTATCATCAACTGAGAGTAAGGGAAGAGGATATCCCTAAGACCGCTTTCAGAAGAAGATATGGGCACTATGAATTTCAAGTTATGCCATTTGGTTTGACAAACGCACCAGCGGTTTTCATGGATCTCATGAACCGGGTGTGTAAACCATACTTGGATAAATTTGTTATAGTGTTCATAGATGATATCCTTATCTATTCACGTAACGAGGAAGAGCACGCTAAACACCTGAGAATAATCCTAGAACTACTTAAGACGGAGAAACTTTATGCAAAGTTCTCTAAGTGTGAATTATGGATTAGTGTTGTGCAATTTCTCGGACACATGATAGATAAACAAGGACTTCGTGTCGATCCTACAAAAATCGAAGCCATTAAGAAATGGCCGCATCCTATGAATCCTACTGAGATACGACAATTCTTAGGACTTTCGGGCTACTATCGNCGGAGAAACTTTATGCAAAGTTCTCTAAGTGTGAATTATGGATTAGTGTTGTGCAATTTCTCGGACACATGATAGATAAACAAGGACTTCGTGTCGATCCTACAAAAATCGAAGCCATTAAGAAATGGCCGCATCCTATGAATCCTACTGAGATACGACAATTCTTAGGACTTTCGGGCTACTATCGAAGGTTTATTGAGGGATTTTCAAAAATAGCAAAACCTTTGACAGAGCTAACCCAGAAAAACAGGAAGTTTGACTGGGGAAAAGATCAAGAGATACCTTTCCAACTTTTGAAGAGAAAGTTGTGTGAAGCTCCGATCTTTGCATTACCAGAGGGAAACAACGATTTTGTTGTTTACTGTGATGCTTCACGTAGAGGTCTTGGAGCTATATTGATGCAAAGAGATAAGGTAATCGCTTATGCATCACGACAACTCAAGACACATGAGGAAAACTACACTACACATGATCTAAAATTAGGAGCAGTAGTGTTCGCTCTAAGAATATAGAGACATTACCTGTATGGCACTAAGTGTACGGTTTTAACCGATCATAAATGCCTACAGCATATTCTTAATCAAAAAGAGTTGAACATGAGACAACGTCGATGGATAGAACTGCTCGCTGATTACGATTGTGAGATTCGTTACCACCCTGGCAAAGCTAACGTAGTAGCAGAGGCTTTGAGCCGAAAGGAACGAATCAAACCACTTAGAGTTAGGTCGTTAGTTATGAATCTTCATTCGAATTTACCTTCTCAAATACTCAAAGCCCAGAATAAAGCCCTCGAAAAGAAAGATCGTAAACTTGAGAATTACGAGGGATGGATAAGGCTTTTGAGATATGTTCAGACGGAACTCGTTGTATTAAGGTTCGGAGATGGTTACCTTATCATGGTAACTTAAGGAACGTAATAATGCATGAGTCCCATAAAACTAAGTACTCCATACACCCAGGTTCTGACAAGATGTATCAGGATCTGAAGAAACACTATTGGTGGCCCGACATGAAAGCATCCATTGCTAGATATGTGGGCAAGTGTTTAACATGTTCTAGAGTCAAGGCTGAATGTCAAAAGCCATCGGGCTTATTGGTACAGCCTGAGATTCCCATTTGGAAGTGGTAATGAATTACAATGGATTTTATCACGAAACTGCCTAGAACATCCAACGGGCATGATACTATTTGGACCGACGGAAACTTAGTTAGTACTAACACGGTCATCAAGGGTTGTACCCTAACTTTACTTAACCACCCCTTCGAGATCGATCTCATACCCATTAGACTCGGTAGTTTTGACGTTGTTGTGGGAATGGATTGGTTGTCCAAGAATCAAGCAAAGATTCTTTGTGACGAGAAAATCATCCATGTACCTATCAACGGTGAGACTTTAACTATCCGAGGAGATCAAAGTAAAACTCGACTTAACTTCATTTCATGTATCAAAACGGAACGATACATGTCACGAGGTTGTCAAGTCTTCGTGGTTCAAGTAACGGAGACTAAGCCAGATGAAAAACAACTGGAGGAGATCCCTGTAGTCAGGGAATACCCATAAATTTTTCCTAAGGATTTACCTGGCTTACCTCCCATTCGTCAGATGGAATTTCAAATCGATTTAATTCCCGGAGCGGCACCTATAGCCCAAGCACCCTATAGGCTAGCCCCTTCAGAGATGAAGGAACTCTCTGAAAAACTCCAGGAATTAACCGATCGAGGTTTTATAAGCCCAAGTACATCACCCTAGGGAGCTCCTGTCCTATTCGTAAAGAAGAAAACCGGATCTATGAGGATGTGTATCGATTATCGTGGATTGAACAAACTTACTATAAAAAATCGATACCCATTACCCAGGATTGATGACTTAATTGATCAACTACAAGGTTCGAGTGTATATTCGAAGATCGACTTACGATCAGGTTATCATCAACTGAGAGTAAGGGAAGAGGATATCCCTAAGACCGCGATATGGGCACTATGAATTTCAAGTTATGCCATTTGGTTTGACAAAGGCACCAGCGGTTTTCATGGATCTCATGAACCAGGTGTGTAAACCATACTTGGATAAATTTGTTATAGTGTTCATAGATGATATCCTTATCTATTCACGTAACGAGGAAGAGCACGCTAAACACCTGAGAATAATCCTAGAACTACTTAAGACGGAGAAACTTTATGCAAAGTTCTCTAAGTGTGAATTCTGGATACGTGTTGTGCAATTTCTCGGACACATGATAGATAAACAAGGACTTCGTGTCGATCCTGCAAAAATCGAAGCCATTAAGAAATGGCCGCATCCTATGAATCCTACTGAGATACGACAATTCTTAGGACTTTTGGGCTACTATCGAAGGTTTATTGAGGGATTTTCAAAAATAGCAAAACCTTTGACAGAGCTAACCCAGAAAAACAGGAAGTTTGACTGGGGAAAAGATCAAGAGATACCTTTCCAACTTTTGAAGAGAAAGTTGTGTGAAGCTCTGATCTTTGCATTACCAGAGGGAAACAACGATTTTGTTGTTTATTGTGATTCTTCACGTAGAGGTCTTGGAGCTGTATTGATGCAAAGAGATAAGGTAATCGCTTATGCATCACGACAACTCAAGACACATGAGGAAAACTACACTACACATGATCCAAAATTAGGAGCTGTAGTGTTCGCTCTAAGAATATAGAGACATTACCTGTATGGCACTAAGTGTACGGTTTTAACCGATCATAAATGCCTACAGCATATTCTTAATCAAAAAGAGTTGAACATGAGACAACGTCGATGGATAGAACTGCTCGCTGATTACGATTGTGAGATTCGTTACCACCCTGGCAAAGCTAACGTAGTAGCAGATGCTTTGAGCCGAAAGGAACGAATCAAACCACTTAGAGTTAGGTCGTTAGTTATGAATCTTCATTCGAATTTACCTTCTCAAATACTCAAAGCCGAGAATAAAGCCCTCGAAAAGAAAGATCGTAAACTTGAGAATTACGAGGGATGGATAAGGCTTTTGAGATACGTTCAGACGGAACTCGTTGTATTAAGGGTCGGAGATGGTTACCTTATCATGGTAACTTAAGGAACGTAATAATGCACGAGTCCCATAAAACTAAGTACTCCATACACCCAGGTTCTGACAAGATGTATCAGGATCTGAAGAAACACTATTGGTGGCCCGACATGAAAGCATCCATTGCTAGATATGTGGGCAAGTGTTTAACATGTTCTAGAGTCAAGGCTGAATGTCAAAGCCATCGGGCTTATTGGTACAGCCTGAGATTCCCATTTGGAAGTGGGAATGAATTACGATGGATTTTATCACGAAACTGCCTAGAACATCCAACGGGCATGATACTATTTGGGTAATAGTTGATCGTCTTACGAAATTAGCTCACTTCATTCCTATACGAGAAACGGATTATATGGAAACCCTTGCTAGGTTGTACCTCAAGGAAATAGTTTCCCGACATGGAGTGCCAATATCTATCATTTCGGATCGTGACTCCCATTTCACGTCGAGATTTTGGCAATCTATGCAAAAGGCTTTAGGTACTCAGATAGACATGAGTATGGCATATCATCCACAAACCGACGGTCAAAGTGAAAGAACTATCCAAACACTCGAGGATATGCTTCGAGCGTGTGTGATAGATTTTGGAAAAGGATGGGAGAAACACTTACCGTTGATAGAATTCTCGTATAATAATAGTTATCACGCTAGTATTAAGGCAGCACCATACGAAGCACTTTATGGGAGAAAGTGCAGATCCCTTGTCTGCTGGGCTAAAGTTGGAGAAGTACAACTTACGGGTCCAGTGATAATCCATGAGAAAAATGAGAAAATAGTTCAAATCCGACAACGNGTTATCACGCTAGTATTAAGGCAGCACCATACGAAGCACTTTATGGGAGAAAGTGCAGATCCCTTGTCTGCTGGGCTAAAGTTGGAGAAGTACAACTTACGGGTCCAGTGATAATCCATGAGAAAAATGAGAAAATAGTTCAAATCCGACAACGCTTACAAGCCGCAAGGGATCGGCAAAAGAGTTATGCCGATATAAGACGTAAGCCTTTAGAATTTCAAGTCGGAGATAGGGTTATGTTGAAAGTTTCACCTAGGAAAGGTGTCTTTCATCTCGGAAAGCAAGGAAAGCTTAGTCCAAGATACATTGGACCATTTAAGGTTTTAGAACGAATTGGTCCAGTGGCATACCGACTTGAATTGCCAGATGAACTAAGTAATATACACAACACATTTCACGTCTCGAATCTTAAGAAATGTTTATCGGATGAATCACTCGTCATTTCCATAAAAGAGCTTCAATGGGATGATAAGCTCAAATTCACTGAGGAACCCATCGAATTTATGGACCGAGAGGTCAAAAATCTAAAACACCACCGGATTCCTATTGTTAAGGTACGCTGGGACTCCCAAAGAGGACCAGAGTATACTTGGGAACGAGAGGATCAACTCCGTGCTAAATATCCCCATCTATTCTCACCCTCGCCCACTAACCCTAGTTTAATCTCGGGACGAGATTTTCTTTTAGGATGGGAGACTGTAACAACTCACTAACTTCCCCTTAGGTTAGAAAAGCCTTACTAACTTAACTTAGGCCCTCACTAAGCACAATCTAGGTTAGAAATGCCAATAGGATTTTCCCAAGCTAAATTTTTGCTTTATTATATCCTTATGACCTAACTAATCTCTAGACAAGCTCACGTATCCACCTATGCCAACCACTACTATGTTTAATTGATGTAAACATCCCGGTATGTCAATTCAAGGTTACAAACATATTTTCACTAAGAAAACTATCACTCTAGTACGCCATACTTGCTATAAAACCCAAATTGCACCTATGTGTTTACGGTTATCTTTAAAACCCTAATTGCTTATCCATACATGTTCTAAAGTGTTCAAAGCTTAGGTATGACTTACATTAGTAACTTTAGGTTATATTAGACTCCCTAGAACATAGTACAACTCCTTAGAACTTAGGTATAAGTCACATAAGCACAAAACCATAACTAGGTCATAACTTCCTGGAAACTAGGTTTAACTTTCTCAAATCTTTCCCATAAGCTACCACCTCTTAGTATAAGGCAAGGATATGCTTCGAGCGTGTGTGATAGATTTTGGAAAAGGATGGGAGAAACACTTACCGTTGATAGAATTCTCGTATAATAATAGTTATCACGCTAGTATTAAGGCAGCATCGTACGAAGCACTTTATGGGAGAAAGTGCAGATCCCCTGTCTGCTGGGCTAAAGTTGGAGAAGTACAACTTATGGGTCCAGTGATAATCCATGAGACAAATGAGAAAATAGTTCAAATCCGACAACACTTACAAGCCGCAAGGGATCGGCAAAAGAGTTATGCCGATATAAGACGTAAGCCTTTAGAATTTCAAGTCGGAGATAGGGTTATGTTGAAAGTTTCACCTAGGAAATGTGTCTTTCATCTCGGATAGCAAGGAAAGCTTAGTCCAAGATACATTGGACCATTTAAGGTTTTAGAACGAATTGGTCCAGTGGCATACCGACTTGAATTGCCAGATGAACTAAGTAATATCCACAACACGTTTCACGTCTCGAATCTTAAGAAATGTTTATCGGATGAATCACTCGTCATTTCCATAAAAGAGCTTCAATGGGATGATAAGCTCAAATTCACAGAGGAACCCATCGAATTTATGGACCGAGAGGTCAAAAATCTAAAACACCACCGGATTCCTATTGTTAAGGTACGCTGGGACTCCCAAAGAGGACCAGAGTATACTTGGGAACGAGAGGATCAACTCCGTGCTAAATATCCCCATCTATTCTCACCCTCGCCCACTAACCCTAGTTAAATCTCGGGACGAGATTTTCTTTTAGGATGGGAGACTGTAACAACCCACTAACTTCCCCTTAGGTTAGAAAAGCCTTACTAACTTAACTTAGGCCCTCACTAAGCACAATATAGGTTTGAAATGCCAATAGGATTTTCCCAAGCTAAATTTTTTGCTTTATTATATCCTTATGACCTAACTAATCTCTAGACAAGCTCACGTATCCACCTATGCCAACCACTACTATGTTTACTTGATGTAAACATCCCGGTATGTCAAGTCAAGGTTACAAACATATTTTCACTAAGAAAACTATCACTCTAGTACGCCATACTTGCTATAAAACCCAAATTGCACCTATGTGTTTACAGTTATCTTTCAAACCCTAATTGCTTATCCATACATGTTCTAAAGTGTTCAAGGCTTAGGTATGACTTACATTAGTAACTTTAGGTTATATTAGACTCCCTAGAACATAGTACAACTCCTTAGAACTTAGGTATAAGTCACATAAGCACAAAACCATAACTAGGTCATAACTTCCCCGGAAACTAGGTTTAACTTTCTCAAATCTTTCCCATAAGCTACCACCTCTTAGTATAAGCCTCCTAGGACTTAATATTAGTCATTAGGCATCCTTAGGACCTTAATCTAGGCACTAAACCTTAGGCTAGACCTAAAACTCTCACTAGACAAAACTAGGTTAAAAACTAAACGTAAACCCTTAAACCAAGTTACTATAGCACCTGTAAGCACCTCACACAAGTAGGTGCATCACCTACTTGTCACCACCTTCTTCTTCACCACCTCTCTCGGCCTCCCACCACCACAACCAGCTTACTAGCGCCCCCTAGCTACTCCATAGCTAAGCTTCATCATCTCTAGACCTGCCACAACCTCCCCTAGCTTTGCCGAATCACCTCCCTCCCCCTCGCCACCTCGTGCTATCTTTTCTTGCTCGCTATTCCTTTGCAGCCTATAAATACCCCCCGCCTCTCCTCTCATTCTTCTTCACACCTCTTCTCCTCTTTACCTCACATACATTCTATAGTCTAAGACCCTTAGAAGCCCTAGAGATCGAGTAGCGAAGCCCTGGCCTTGTCGAGTTGTGGTTTGAGCCTAGAGAAACCCTAGAAAACCCTAGCACCCTCGTTAACCCATATACGACTTAGGTAAGCCTTAACCTTGAATCTACTAGCTTTAGAACAGACCTAGAACACTTAGGAGATACCTTAGAACACATAGAACCCCTAGCTAGAACCTTGAACCTTGTCGTTTGCATGTTTTCATTTCATAACCCTAGTTCTAGTCGAATTGCATGTTTAAGTGATAATCTACTTGTTCTTGTGCTATAATGTGAATTAGATGACTTATTTTAACTTAGATTAGCTAAACATAAGCTTAGAAACCTAGTTGTTTTATAAAAATATAGCTTACTTAAAATTAGGACTAGTTTTGTAAAAGTTTTCATGCATAGGGGTATATATCATAAATTCCTGAAACTATAAAGTCAAGAGACTGTTTTTGACATTTCCTAGAAGTTATAAGTGCAAGGACTCATTTTGCAAAGTTTTGAAACCTTAGGATAAAAACTAAAATAAGTTATAAACTAGAAAGGACTAGTTTTGCAAATATTATAAAGTGAAGGGTATAATAAGTAAATATTGAAAGTTAGTAAAGTCTAAGGACCATTTTTGTCATTTCTCTAAAAAATATAAGTATAGGGACTAAATGTGCAAAAGTTAGAAAGTTATATGCTTAATTGTTATAAGTTTATAAGTTTAGGGTAGAAAACGTAAATATATAAACTTGAAGGGTATAAACGGACTATTTTCATAAATATAAAACCTATTTTAAGTTAGAAGCATGACACAATACTAGGGAGCTTCATACGAGGAGTAGTATGTGGATATTTCGTTTTGACGAGTTTGCTGGGTTTACGATTTAAAGTGCCCTGTCTCCTCAAACGATTATTGCGTATACTTCTGAGTTATGATGCCGAACGGTGTTATGTTATAACTAAACCCTAATAACAACATAATTCAATAATAGGGAGCTTCGTGTGAGGAGTATTAACTTCTGAATTATGATGGCCCGAACGGTATTATGTTGATAACATAATACAATAGTAGGGAGCTTCATGTGAGGAGTCATATACTTCTGAATTACGATGGCCCGAATGGTGTTATGTTATATATAAAAACCCTAAGAGTGATTAGTTAAAAAAACCAAGACTAAGACTTGACATACACACACCTACACTACCCCCAGGATACATGAGTGAATTGTCTAAACCCCTACTTTACTTACCTTAAGACCCAGGTAAGTTTATAGCCTTGCACTCTTTTTCCGTGAGTTTTCATAGCCTCACTTTTAAATGCTTTACAACCCTGTGAGGGGGATACATGCTTTAAACCGAATACAAGTCTTTTTCTTTGGTTGTTGCACGAGTAAACTATCTGCCACCGCTACATAACTAAAATTCATGAATCTAATCGTTTGGGATATTTTACCCACGCGAACGCGAATATAGTTCATAGATCTATTGGAGTTTGACAACTCCCGTTGATACTACATCTTTCTGGATGGTATCAATAAGTACTATATTTGAACCCACTGAAGGATTAACTTTGGCAAGTTATCCTTCGTATCCCCTCATGGTTGGGTCTGCAGCCCCTATGACCCGAACTGTTAACGTGTGGTTCATGAGCTTAGTGCAATATACCTTCTATCACTAAAACCTTTCCACACATAGGGTTTAAGCTGAACCCTGTGGAACTTGTATTCATACCCTATCTACTTAAACCTATGACTCTCACTCAACATACGTGTTGACTTTTAAGCATGTTATCCTAGGTAATTAGGCACTATAGGAACCCTAGCACGGAGAAGTACTGGACATGAGGACGTCCAGAATAGTTATCATTCATCAGTTTTGTGTCTTAAAATGTATCTTAGGGACCTCTTTTTGGTAAAAGTACAACTTTTACTGTAAAAACTCTGATGAATAAATGAATGATAACACCTTTTTCAAAAATGTCTCTTTTCGAGTCGTTTTCTATATCTTGTCTTTGTTTCCATGAAGTAATACCCCAAACACTAAATCCGCTGCGATCTGTGAAAAATAGGGGTGTTACAATACTCGACTTCTAAGGGTCTTAGGTACTTAGTACTACAGAAGTATGTGAGGTAAAGAAGAGAGGGAGGTGCTGTTGGGTCTAATATTTGAGTTGATATGAAAACAATGCAAAATACGAGGGACTTGCTTTACAAAGAAGTTTTTACAATATAGTCCTTCGTAGTATTTTGTTACCCTAGTATCTTTGTTATATAAAGAGATACAGGGAATTAGGTTTTACATTATACGTGTCACAATGTAACATCAGTAAAACGTGTGTGTGTGTGTCTAGGGCTGGAAACGCCTTGACTAGTGTGTTTGGTTTAAGCCTCAAGAATCTTATGATTCCTGTTATTGTTAGGTAACCGTACTACACTTGATCACGTAGTATTGGGGCTTATTGTGTCTGTATTGTAGTTGGTAGAGATGATGACGAAGAAACCTTGTTACAATAATAAAAGATGTTTTGTTTATTCCGCTGCGTATATGTTCTTTATCTTTGTTATTGTGTAATCCCAAGATGAGTTCTAACCAACCTCGAGCTATAAACGATCCAACATGTGGTATCAGAGACAAAACATATTTGAGTTGATAAGACAAAACATGTGAATGATGAAGGACTTAAGAAGACAAAAGAAGAATTCTTCAAATGATGAAGAATGAAACACAAGGGACTTGCTTGCTAAAGAAGATTTTAGTTATTAGTCCTTTGTAGTATTTTGTAACCCTAATTCTCTATTATATAAAGAAAATACAGGGAATACGTTTCATATGTGTGTCAAGATGTAACACCAGTAAAAGTGTGTGTGTACAGGTGTTTTATGGGAAAATAAAAATGGGGGTGTTATATTCCATGAAGTAATACCCCAAACACTAAATCCGCTGCGATATGTGAAAAATAGGGGTGTTACAATACTCGACTTCTAAGGGTCTTAGGTACTTAGTACTATAGAAGTATGTGAGGTAAAGAAGAGAGGGAGGTGCTGTTGGGTCTAATATTTGAGTTGATATGAAAAAATACATGAAAGATGAAGGACTTAAGAAGATAAAGTGAAGAATTAAGACAATGCAAAATACAAGGGACTTGATTTACAAAGAAGTTTTTACAATATAGTCCTTCTTAGTATTTTGTAACCCTAGTATCTTTGTTATATAAAGAGATACAGGGAATTAGGTTTTACATTATACGTGTCACAATGTAACATCAGTAAAACGTGTGTGTGTGTGTCTAGGGCTGGAAACGCCTTGACTAGTGTGTTTGGTTTAAGCCTCAAGAATCTTATGATTCCTGTTATTGTTAGGTAACCGTACTACACTTGATCACGTAGTATTGGGGCTTATTGTGTCTGTATTGTAGTTGGTAGAGATGATGACGAAGAAACCTTGTTACAATAATAAAAGATGTTTTGTTTATTCCGCTGCGTACATGTTCTTTATCTTTATTATTGTGTAATCCCAAGATGAGTTCTAACCAACCTCGAGCTATAAACGATCCAACATGTGGTATCAGAGACAAAACATATTTGAGTTGATAAGACAAAACATGTGAATGATGAAGGACTTAAGAAGACAAAAGAAGAATTTCTTCAAATGATGAAGAATGAAACACAAGGGACTTGCTTGCTAAAGAAGATTTTACTTATTAGTCCTTTGTAGTATTTTGTAACCCTAATTCTCTATTATATAAAGAAAATACAGGGAATACGTTTCATATGTGTGTCAAGATGTAACACCAGTAAAAGTGTGTGTGTACAGGTGTTTTATGGGAAAACACCTAGGGTATTTTTGTATAGCCTCAAGGATCATTGATTCCTTGTTATGTGTTTAGATAACACGTCCTAGAGTTGATCATCTAGGATTGGGGCTGTTGTGTTTGTAATAGTTGGTAGAGATGATGGCGAAGCCTTATATCAATAACAATGATGTTTTATATATTCTGCTGTGCATGATTGTTGTGTTGTTATTGTTATTCCTAGATAAAGACCTAACAAGTCTGAGCTTAAACGATTCTTAACAGGTGTGAAGTGAAATAGAGGAGGAAGGGTGGTATTTATAGGGTGCGTTTGGATTGCCGAGCAAGGAAAGAGAGCAAGAGGTGGCGAGGGGGGGGGAGGTGATTAGGCAAGGCTACATGGTGACTAAGGAGACCTAAAAGGGTGACAAGGAGCAGCTATGGGTAGCTAGGGGGCTGCCTAGGCCAGTTGTGGCCATGGTGATCTTAACGTGTGAAGGTGGTGATGCACCACCTTGTGTGCCTTCTTAGGGAGGTGCTAGGGTGTGTGCTAGGTTTAGGGGAGGTGCTAGGGTGCTTGGTTGAAGTATTTGAGGTGCTAAGGTAGCTTAGTTTAGGTTTTAGGTTTAGTTTTAACCTAGTTTTTCCTAGTGATAGTTTAGGAGTTTGCCTAGGGTTTAGCGCCTTGTTTAGGGTTCTATGAGTGTTTAGTGACTAATATTAAGCCCTAGGAGGCTTATACTAAGTGGTGGTAGCTTATGGTAAAGATTTGGGATAGTTTAACCTAGTTTTCGGGAAGTTATGTCCTAGTTAGGGTTTTGTGCTTATGGGACTTGCACCTAAGTTCTAGGGAGTTTTACTATGATCTAGGAAGTCTAATATATTCTAAAGTTGCTAATTTAACTCATACCTAAGCCTTGAACACTTTCAAACTAGTTCAGATAAGCAATTAGGGTTTTAAAGATAATCGTAAACACATAGGTGCAATTAGGGTTTTCTGATGAGTATAGTGTACTAGAGTGATAGTTTACTTAGTGAAAATGTGTTTAAAACCTAGACTTGACATACCGGGATGTTTACATCAAGTAAACATAGTGGTGGTTGGCATAGGTGGATACGTGAGCTTGTCTAGAGGTTATATAGGCAATAGTGGTATAGCAAAGCAAAAATTTCACTCGGGAAATAGATATAGGCATAGCTAACCTAGATTGTACTTAGTGAGGGCCTAAGTTAAATTTGTAAGGTTTTGCTAACCTATGGGAAGCTAGTAGGGAAGTTAGTGGGTTGCTACAATAAGGATCACTGTAATGCTTACCTCTCATATATGATCTATTTCTTGGTAACCCGTCAAAATTTTAATCTTGCTTATTATGTGGCTCAAAGGATTGCAAAAACCTACAGGAAACCCAAAATGGGTTTTCTATATGCAATGCTCATCGCGCGTCTTTACAGACACGTCTTTTATTTCCAACCAAACCCCTTGACCATGAATTGCATTCTTGTTGATCGTGTGATGGTACGTCTTAGTGAGGAAAGCGTAACAAGGGTAGTTGTTGCTGAAGGGAAACATGCGCACCCACCTACCGATTCGTAATTCTCCTCACACTCCTTAGACGAGGAAGATCATGTTAGGCATTACCACCTCCCACTCAACTCTTACATTGATCAACTTCCTAACATTCCTAATGCCTCAAAGGAATTTAAACAAACAAAAGGAATGTTCAAATACCTAGGGAGATTCCTATCAAAGAATAAGAAGTAGGTCGAAATATTGAGATGTATGGTACTTGGTGACTTGATGTATGGTTATTGGATACTCTATCTCTCTAAACGTTACTCTTTAGGTTTATTGCTTATGTTAGTAGAAATATGCTCTAACCATTATGTTTTATGTAGGAAGTACTATCTGAGTCATCTATTATGCTTTTGGTATGCATGTCTTGCTTATATGCCTTATTTGATCATATCTTAATCTTGTCATTGCATCATTTAACTTTAGAAACTTGGAATTTGGGATCTTTTAGCTCAAATTATTTTTTGGGACAGTATCATGGTAGTTTAGTTAGGAAATCTGCATCAGAAGTTGCTCACTGAGCTGTTCTGATTACAGCTCCCATGGATCCCTTTTAAAGGGATCCGCGGATTCGTGGAAGTGATTTATCATACAAATTATATATATATATATATATATATATATATATATATATATATATATATATATATATATATATATATATATATATATATATATATATATATATATATATATATATATATATATATATACTAATATTCACACTCAAAAACTTGATGTAACAATAGCCCATCACCATGAACAACCAATCTTGCAACTAATCTTCAAATGTTGTGAAGAGAAAAACTGCAAGAATTAGGGTAAGACCACCAACTATCTGTAGGGAAATGGTTACACGTTTATTAATAAAATCTAGATTATGATAAATAAAATAAACAATAAATAAATAACAAAAAATAAAGACAGAATGGAGGCATAGACAGAAGACAGACTCTTATAAATGATAATTAAATAAAAGAATAAAATCGTAAAAAAGACTTTTTGGATCACCAACGGAGATCAGCAACAAAGCCCTAAAGAGCCGAGGTACGTATTTGACATGCTTCCCTTAAAACAGATTTGCCGTCTGTTTCCCAACTGATGAGACGAAAAATGTTACGTTTTTAGGGGTCGGTTTGAGTCCTAATTCGTATGTTTTTGGTTTGGATTTCACCCAAAGTCGTTTCTTTTCTCATTTTAGGTACTTTTGAAGGGAAAATCACAAAAGAAGCATTTTTGGGCATTTTCGGAGTGAAAAAGTGCGGAAAACAACAAAAACTCAAAAGACCTTGAAGATTACTGAAGGTGACGCCGTCANGCTTATTTCAAAAGACTCACTTTGGTTACAAACTTTGCATCTGTTGGTTTTATCAAGCTTGCATAAGCTCTGTAAAAGCTTTTCAGTAAAAGCCTCTTCATCAAAGTTGATTGGTATTGTTGTTAAAACATTTGGCAAAAAGAAAAATTGAAAAAAAAAAATAAATAGCAAAAAGTGCAAGAGGTGGGATTCGAACCCTGGACCTCCTGCACTCCAAGCCTCACACCACACACCAAATACCAACTGCCCTAGGGACATCTCACGTTTTACTTTGCAATCTTTATTTTTATAGTAGTATTCCCCATTTAGCCTTAACAACTTATCTGCTTATTTCTGCTTATTTAGGAAACTTTTTCCAAAATTTTTATTTTCCTTAGGCTTATTTTAACATAATTTAATTTCCAAAAAAGTTTCAGATTTATTAGATTAGTTTTAGTATTTATTTTGATTTAATTAGTGATAAATTGTTTTTAATTCATAATAAATAGAATTTTTATCAAATTTTTAATTTTCTTTTTTTCTAAAATTTTCTTTTGTCATTTAGTGCGTAAAATAATTGTTTGTATGCCCGTAGGACTTGCGTAGCTTAAATTTCACGTTTTTGCTTGCGCGTTGACGTTGATTTAGAATAAACGTCACATTACTTGTTTGTATTGTGTTTTAGGATTTCCCGATACCTAATTATGTTTCCCGTAGTGTTTTAGGACTTCTTTAATTTTCCATTTGCCTTTTGTTCCCTTTAGGTTGTTTTATTTTCATTTACATTCGTTAATCATCAATTTCCGTTAATTTAAAGTACGACAAAACCAAATAACTTTTCTCAACCAAACATACAAGATTTTAATCTCGATCGAACCTTTCGAGATATCTTTCCATTCACTCCTCGTTGGGAAACGACCCAGGAAATCACTTTCCCGGTCTTGAAAATATCACTTTCACGAGTTTACAAGGTAATCTTTTTCCTAAAAGGTTTACTTGTAATTCTCCACGTCTTGTTGTCTCACGATAACATTGACCTCACGTTTGTTGGTATTTTTGATATATGTTTTAAACACAACGAACCAAATGGCGCCGCTGCCGGGGAGGCTGTGTGTCGAAAGTCTCGTAAAGGTTTAAACGATTAGTCTTGTAGAACCTTCGCAAGAAGTTATCGCTTTCAAAAACTTATAAAACACCAAAAATATTTTTCTTTTGTTTCTATATATGTATTATATCTATAAAAGATTAGAAACACAAAAAGATTTTCCCGTTTTCTTTATTTAATAATTACAACAATAAAATCTTACCGTCGAAAACCAAGGCAGAACACTTACCAACTGGGGGTGTGACCATAATAAGTTCCCAAACCAAAGATTAAAACTTGCCTTTGTATCACTTGAGTTTTGGAAAACTTTTAAACGATAAGCAAACTTTAAGAGGAGTCGAAACGGTATAGGGCGATCTGACGAACTTTGCCCTAGCGAGAGATCCATTCTTCTCTCCCGCTCCTTTGTGCGTTTGTCCTTAAGAGTTAACCTTACGTTCTTAATTATTGGTTTAAGTTCCCATGTCTTTTAAGTTGGTCTTGTTTTGATTAAAGTTTTTTGTGGTGCATGCGCACTCGTTCGTCTACGTCATCAATTCCTTTACAATCGCTCAACAACATTCCGAGAAGGCGTAATCGTCGACGTGCCCATCCAATAGTCGAACCCGAGATTCGTACTATTCCTCCCGTTATCATGGCGGCTGAACCCACTATGAATGAGCTTCTCCAAGCACCCATCGAGGGTTATGGAGATGCTAT
>LBNU01021314.1:14540-33063 GCA_014162995.1 Artemisia annua
TGGGGAGCCCCAGTTTTATTCGTGAAGAAGAAGGATGGATCATTCCGTATGTGTATTGATTACCATGAGCTGAACAAGTTAACGGTAAAGAATAGATACCAGTTACCGAGAATCGGCGACTTGTTCGATCAACTCCAAGGATCGAGTATGTTTTCGAAGATCGATCTGAGATCGGGGTATCATCAACTTAGAGTTCGCGAGGAAGATATTCCGAAAACGGATTTTAGAACCCGATACGGGCATTACGAGTTCCAAGTGATGCCGTTTGGGTTGACTAACGCACCGGCGGTATTCATGGATCTCATGAATCGGGTGTGTAAGCCTTACTTAGATAAGTTTGTGATCGTGTTCATCGACGATATTTTAATCTACTCGAAGAGTGAGAAAGAGCATGAGGAGTTTAGTTGTGAGATTTGTCTACCTATAGGCCCTATGAGATTTTGTTGTCTATAGGGTGCCCCAATAGGGCTTTGATATGCGGAGGTTATCCGCAAGGCCTAGTCTAGCTAGCAAGCGTTTTGCGTATATGTCCACTTGATTTGATTATGAATATACACCTATGATCTCACCAGCGAAAGCTGACTTTTAGCACGTTTTCTCAGGTAATTAAGCGATGAATTTGGAAGCTTGGATTGGAGGTTTTGGCATGGCTATGCGGTCTAAGGATCTATTTTTCTAAAACTCTGATATGTATTTGGGGACCTAATTTTATTTCTTTTGGGCCTTACTTTGGATGATTTTGGGATGAATGTAAACTTTAAAACCCCGTTTGGTTGCGTTTTACTCATGTTTACTTTATCTTGTTCTTTTATGACTTGTGTTGGATACCAATCCCCGTAACACCTCGAAAGCTTGATGAGTCTTCCGCTGTACCAAATTTTGGGTGTGTTACAGAATGGTATCAGAGCCAAGGTTATAGAGAACTAGGTAATAAACACCTAAACTATAACCGAATTTTATAGAAAATGATCCTCGACCAATGCCCGCCAGCCCGCCAAGCCGAAGCATCTTCGATTTATTGAGGTATTATGAGATAATGAATAGATATGAGATTTTTGAGATGATTTGAGAATCTTGGATTTATTGATTATGTGATATGAAGGCGTTTGTAGGAACTATATGGCTTAATTGTTTGATAAATGCTTTAGTAATGCGGTAATTTGAAACTTTTCTTGAAACTATATAATTGGGATCTTATGATGATTTTGATGCGATATTTTGAGTTTGCGATTTAGTTGTTTTGAAACACTTACACCTACCCTACGCTGTTGTCACAGACTATGGCCCCCCCTACGCTTGATGCTATTGAGGATATTCTTGTTGACCCCTTCAGCACAGCACAGATTACCATGGCTCCTGATGATCCCTACAGGATTGCCATGCATTCAGCTACTTCATCACCGACAGCAGCTATTTCTACACCACCTACTGCATCTACTTCTCAGGGACACCCATCTTCTCTAGGGCTCCCTGGTACTTTGAGACAGCTTACTCTTCACCAGGCTTTAGCTCGTGTGGCTCCACGTTTCGCCCACCGAGCTACGGCACGCATATCTGTGTGTCCTTCGTCACCACCTATGCATTTTGATGTTCATACTCTTCTGTCAGATGCACCAACCACATCATCGCGTTGTCGCCCTAGATCACCTCCACCATCACCACACGATTCACCTATGAGGAGACGTCGATTGATGGAGTACCCCTCCGAGGAGGAGCAGGAGGATGATGATCCTCAGGAGGGTGATGAGGAGGATGATCCTCAGGAGGAGGAGATGCCCGATGATGATGGTTTTCCAGCACAGCCTGATTCTCCGATACACCCGTTAGAGCCAGTTTCACCAGATCACCCATTCTTGATTGATTCACCACCTGGTAGTCCCGTGGCATCGAACGCGCTATCTGAGACATCTGCTGAGTCTGCAGAGTTGGGTGAGACTGCCAGGATTTGGACTCGAATTACGGATTTAGGTGAGAGGATCACGCATATGTCTGATCGGATTGATAGAGTGACTGTTGAGTTTAATGGAGAGTTGAGGGTTGATTTGGTTACTGCTGGGAGAAGAATTACGGAGATTAGGAGAGGTATGATGGAGACTCATGAGCATATGGACAGCTTACAGAGAGGGTTCCTCACGGCACGCAAGGCTAATTGCAAGCTGTGGAAGAGGAACTCAGTGTTGGAGAGAGAGGTCGCGGACCTCAAGAGGGATGCTGATGCACATAGTGTTGAGATGGGATCATTGTGGAGAGAGCTGGATGGTTTGAGGCAGGAGTTGAGGAGTCTACGCCAGCATAGTGGCTAGATAGTTGGATTTTGTTGTCATGTTGCTTTCTATACCGAGGAGTGTTCGGTTAGGAAAGCTAGTTATTTTAGTTTGATGTATTCCCGTTGGTTGTTCGTCTTGTTTGAGAACGATTAGTATCTTTTATGTCTACTGTAGTTGGAAAGATGTCTTGATAGCTATTTGTATGGATGATGGTTATTAATATTATATGATGTTACGTGGTTTTGGATGTCATGGAAATTGAGTTCCTATTCGCTTTATTGTTGTCTTGTGGTGTATTGTTGATAGTCTTCCGATGTCTTGGCTTCATTTATTTGATTCTTGTTGAGCGTATGATAAGTGATGCCGGGGACTTATGAACCTTGTGTGATGTTTCAGATCAATGGCTGTACGACGAAACCCTGTCAGAGCTACCCGGACTGGTACTGTAGCGACTACCCCTAGTCGCCGAGGACGCCGTCCTACTCGGAATGTCGAAACCCCTACTCCTGACAACCTGGACACCACCAACCGCAACAACAGGAATCAACACGTTGATGTTCAGGGAGACAATGGTCATATTCCACCGAATGCACCTACTGTGGACCAAGCTATGATCAACCAACTTGTGGAGCAACGAGTTACTGAGCTGCTAGCTGAGTCGAATCATTCTAACAACTCTGCTGGAACTTTTCCACCTGTTCGTACTAATGGGAGTGGTTTACTTGGTCAGGTGGATAGAGAAAACTGAGTCAGTGTTCACTGTCAGTAACTGCGCGGAGAATGCGAAGGTAAAGTTTGCTTCTTTCACCTTCAAGGATCAAGCATTAACTTGGTAGAACAATTACCGAAATTCGGTTGGGAGTGATGTGGCCTATGCCATGACTTGGGAGCAATTTAAGTCCTTGCTGATTCAGACTTACTGCCCAAGGAATGAGGTTAAGAAGCTGGAGATCGAGTTTTGGAATCACAAAGTGAAGGGTACCGATATGATGACTTACAATCGTCGTTACCAGGAGTTATCCTTGCTTTTCCCGGATATGGTTAAGACTGAGGCTCAAAGGATTGAGCGATATACTGATGGGTTGCCTGTGGCTACAAGGAACGACGTGATTGCTGCTAGGCCTGCAAGCGTTCGTGAGGCTATCAAAATTGCTCAACAGTTGATGGACTCGTTGGTATTGGGAGAAGCTGGGAAGGAAAAGAATGGAAAGAGGAAAAGGGACCATCACTCTAAGGGTAATGATCATCAAAACAAGCGACAAGATGTTGCTAAGGCTTATGCTATTGGGGATGGGAATAAGAAGAATCAAAATGGTGATGCACCCAAGTGTGGTCGTTGTTACAAGAATCATTATGGACGATGTGATGTAATCTGCCAGAATTGCTCAAGGAGAGGACACACATCTAGGGATTGTAGAGCTCGACCCCTTGCTATGGTGCAAGCTACTCCTGAAGCTTGGAGTAAGGCAAATGTTACGTGTTATAGATGTGGAAAGAAGGGGCACTATAGGAATGAGTGTAGAGAATCGTGGAACCGAGGAGATCAAGGACCGGGTGGTAATGGGTACAATCGTGGAAACCATGGGGCTAGAGGAAACCGTGGACGTCAGGACAATGAGGGCCAACGTGTGGAAGCAGGAGCTGCGCATGGGAGAGTGTATGCACTGGGAAACGAGAAAGGAGAAGACCCGAACGTCGTTACTGGTACGTTCCTTCTCAATAATCATTATTCTTCCACACTATTTGATACTGGTGCCGATAGAAGTTTTGTGTCCACTACATTTGCACCCCTATTAGAAAAACCCCCGATGGCCTTAGGAATTGGATATGATGTAGAGTTAGCTAACGGAAACATAGAAAGGATAAAAACCATCATTCGCGGCTGCACGTTGAATTTCTTGAATCGCCCTTTCAACATAGATCTTTTACCCGTCACGTTAGGAAGTTTCGATATCNCCCTATTAGAAAAACCCCCGATGGCCTTAGGAATTGGATATGATGTAGAGTTAGCTAACGGAAACATAGAAAGGATAAAAACCATCATTCGCGGCTGCACGTTGAATTTCTTGAATCGCCCTTTCAACATAGATCTTTTACCCGTCACGTTAGGAAGTTTCGATATCATCATTGGTATGGATTGGTTGTCGAAGTATCGTGCTCACATACTTTGCGATGAGAAGATTGTGCGTGAGCCTTATGGCAAGGAGATTTTAAATATACAAGGAGATAGAAAAGGTTTGAGGAGTCCATCCGGATTAGCGGTCATATCTTGCACAAAGATACCGAAGCTAATGGAAAAAGGATGTTACCTTTTCTTAGCTCAAATATCTGCGAAAGGAGGGAAGGAGAAGGAAGAAAATCGTATTGAAGATGTGCATATCGTTCATAATTTTCCGGATGTGTTTCCCGATGATTTGCCGGGAATCCCGCCCACTAGACAAGTGGAGTTTCAGATTGAGTTGGTACCTGGTGGTGCACCCGTGGCACGGGCACCTTATCGACTTGCACCAACCGAACTAGAAGAGTTGTCGAAACAATTGGCGGAGTTAGCCGAAAAGGGATTTATACGACCAAGTTCTTCACCCTGGGGCGCCCCAGTTTTATTCGTGAAGAAGAAGGATGGATCATTCCGTATGTGTATTGATTACCGTGAGCTGAACAAGTTAACGGTAAAGAATAGATACCCGTTACCGAGAATCGACGACTTGTTCGATCAACTCCAAGGATCGAGTGTGTATTCGAAGATCGATCTGAGGTCGGGGTATCATCCGCTTAGAGTTCGCGAGGAAGATATTCCGAAAACGGCTTTTAGAACCCGATACGGGCATTACGAGTTCCAAGTGATGCCGTTTAGGTTGACTAACGCACCGGCGGTATTCATGGATCTCATGAATCGGGTGTGTAAGCCTTACTTAGACAAGTTTGTGATCGTGTTCATCGACGATATTTTAATCTACTCGAAGAGTGAGAAAGAGCATGAGGAGCATCTAACACTTATCTTAGAATTGCTCAGGAGGGAGAAGCTGTATGCCAAGTTCTCCAAATGTGAATTTTGGATTCCAACGGTACAATTTTTGGGTCATGTGATTGATAGACAAGGAGTTCACGTGGATCCCGATAAGATTGAAGCTACTAAAGATTGGGCTGCACCGACAACCCCGATGGAAGTTCGTCAATTTTTGGGTTTAGCCGGTTACTACCGAAGATTCATCGAGAGATTTTCGAAGATAGCAAAGCCACTAACCAAGTTAACTCAAAAGAATGTTAAATACGAATGGGGAAATAAGGAAGAGGAAGCATTTCAATTACTTAAGAAGATGTTGTGTAGTGATCCTATCTTGGCATTGCCTGAAGGTAGCGAAGACTTCGTAGTCTATTGTGACGCTTCTCATAAAGGTTTGGGAGCTGTGTTAATGCAACGAGAGAAGGTGATAGCTTATGCTTCCCGACAGCTCAAGAAGCACGAGAATAACTACACCACCCACGATTTGGAGTTAGGTGCTGTGGTTTTCGCCTTAAGGATATGGAGACATTATTTGTATGGGACCAAGTGTGTTGTATTCACTGATCACAAAAGTCTACAACACATCCTGAACCAAAAAGAGCTCAACATGAGACAGCGACGTTGGATTGAGCTGCTAAGTGATTACGATTGCGAAATTCGCTATCATCCCGGTAAAGCAAACGTCGTTGCTGACGCTCTTAGTCGGAAGGAGAGGATACCACCGTTACGAGTTAGGTCATTGGGAATGACTATCGTATCGCCGTTACCGTCTCAAATATTAGAAGCTCAAACGGAAGCGTTGAAAGCAGAAAACCGACCTGCTGAGAATATATTTGGGATGGCAGAAAATGAGAAGGGATTTGTTAAGCGTTCTGATGGAATATTATGCTTTGGAGACCGAATTTGGGTACCATTGTATGGAGGAATTCGCGAGTTGATTATGCATGAGTCGCATAAGTCAAGATATTCTATCCATCCTGGGTCTGACAAGATGTACCAGGATTTGAAAAAGTTGTATTGGTGGCCAAACATGAAGGCAGATATAGCATAATACGTTAGCAAGTGTTTGACATGTTCGAAGGTTAAAGCAGAACATCATAGACCGTCAGGATTATTGACGCAGCCAGAACTTCCGGTTTGGAAGTGGGAGCGGATTACGATGGATCTTATTACCAAATTACCAAAGACGGCGCTATCTGGGTAATTGTGGATCGTTTGACTAAGTCTGCTCATTTCCTGGCAATTAGTGAAGATGATAGTGTCGACAAGCTTGCGAGGTTGTATGTGAAAGAAATTATTTCTCGTCATGGTGATCCGATATCGATTATTTATGATCGCGACAGCCGTTTCACGTCAGCTTTGTGGCGATCACTCCAAACCGCTTTGGGGACAAGACTTGATATGAGTACTGCATATCATCCCCAAACCGATGTTCAAAGTGAGAGAACTATTCAGACTTTAGAAGATATGCTACGTGCATGCATAATAGACTTTGGTAAAGGCTGGGAGAAGTATCTACCCCTTGCGGAATTCTCCTATAACAATAGCTACCACACAAGTCTTAAGGCTGCACCATTTGAAGCTTTATATGATCGTAAATGCCGTTCGCCTATTGGTTGGGCTGAGGTTGGAGATAGCCAACTCACAGGCCCCGAGCTTATATTGGAGACTACTGAGAAAGTGACTCAGATTCGTGATCGATTACAAGCATCTAGAGATAGGCAGAAAAGTTACGCCGATCAGAGACGTAAACCCCTAGAGTTCCAGGTTGGAGACAAAGTGATGCTGAAAGTCTCGCCTTGGAAAGGAGTGATACGTTTTGGGAAACGTGGGAAACTTAACCCCTGCTACATTGGACCATTTCTTATTTTGGAAAGAATTGGGCCCGTAGCTTATCGGTTAGAGTTACCACAGGAATTGAGCAAGGTTCACGATGTATTTCATGTGAGTAATTTGAAGAAATGCCTTTCTGATGAAACACCGGTGGTACCGATGAAAGAAATTCGAGTTGATGTGAAATTGAACTTCGTGGAAGAACCGATTGAGATTTTGGAACGAGAGATTAAGCGACTCAAGCGAAGTCGCATTCCACTCATCAAGGTTCGTTGGACTTACCGTCACGGACCGGAATTTACGTGGGAACGTGAGGATGAGTTTCGAAAGAGATATCCGAAGCTTTTCACTTCGTAGATGGATTGATCCGAGAGAAACCCGGGACGGGTTTCTTCTAAGGCGGGGAGGATGTGACAACTGGCAAATTAGGGAGTTATTTTGAAAAACCGCATTACGTTAAAGTTCATTTATAAGTTTATATTAAAATTTTATTCGTGACGAACATGGAATTTATTTTGTGATTGACGATGTTTGGGGTTAATGTGGAATCGAATTTGAAATTTATCATTTTGATTGGAAATCTATGTTGCAATTTAATAAATCACGCACTCGTGGCACTTCGTTGACTCCGGCACTAGGATAACCTAACCAAAAAGTTAAATGTTTTGATATTGCGATTCAGCTATATATTTATTTTGATCGTGTCGTGAAATTTATAATATTGGGAACGAGCCCGGGATGAGGGTGTCGAGATGTCTTGAAAAGTTTACGGAAAAGGTCATCGTGTTTTACGACTAGCCACCTTTTTTCCATTTACTAATAATTATTATTATTCTTACTACTTGTTTATTTATAAAAAAAATAAACAAAAATCGTCCTTGTGGGTATAACCGGTCAAACAAACACACACACACCCACAAACACATCATCATCATCTCTCCCATCTCTCTCATCCCCTCTCTCTAAAAACCCTAGCCGCCTACGACTATTTCCGGCCACCGCCGCTCCACCGCCGGCCAAACAATCATACCACCACCACTAATCTTCACCTTTTAACCCCCTCTTCCCGATCTACCATAACACGCGCCCTAAATACTCCCATTTCATCTCATTAAATTACAAAAATCGCCACCATCTCTTTTGTTTTCGGAGTATTTTATGTGGAAAACTAGAAGGGGGGTTGAATAGTTTTACGTCTTTTTAATTTACAAAAACCTTGTTTATGAAACACCAATTCGAATTTTATATATTACCAAGAGACTTGCACAATTATAAACTACGATATCAACAAGTATATGATATGACAAATACGAAAGTAAGCAAATAAGTAAAGAGATAGAGTTGGAAAAATGGCACCGTGAGACAAAGGATTTATAGTGGTTCGGCTACGAATCTCCTCTTCGTCCTACTCCACTCCCCGAGCACGTAACTCGGGAGTTTTCTTCACTATGTCAACAAGCTACCTTATGGCGGAGAAAACCTTACACAACTTTTGCTTACACCGGCTTTACGACACAAAGCTAAATGTCGGGTCCTAATACTAGCTAGAACCAATTTCACAACACACCACAACTTCTTCACAACTTGAGCACACCACAACTTCGTCACTACTTCTTCACAACACAACTTCTTCACTACTTCACGACTTCACTACTTAATCTTCACCACTACACTACTTCTATTCACAACTAACACTCCTAGAACTACTTATAATGTTCACAACACAACTGCACAAGAGCTATACACAATATACACAATCAATATACAATACTTCTTAAACTTGAGGTTAAAGGAGTATTCTTCTCTTGCACTTAGGATGATGGTGGATGATGAGGGATTGAATCACTTGAAACAAGGATTAGTAATCTAATGATCAAAGGGTTTTGGAAGATGTTTAGAGAGATTTAGATCTGAAAATTTTCGTGCAAGAGGTGAGGAAAAATACCAGATTTAAGGTGGTATTTATAGGGAAAAATTCTGACATTTTCTGACACAGGAGCGTGGCCGGTCCCCTTAATTGTGGCCGGCCCCCTTAAAATTAAGGGGGCCGCCCAGCTGTAACGGCCAGATTTTTTTGTCTTTAGTGGGGAAGGTTTATTTGGTGAAAAACTAACTGATTTTAGTTAAAAATTTGATTTATATATTTAGTATGATTAAAACATTTTTCTTTATTACCAAAATTATTTTTCAAAAATATATAATATGTTTATATAATTAAATAAACTTTGTAGTAATTAATTAAATACCCCTTTGATCATGAGATGTATTAAGCACTTGTTTATTCATACCTTAAGTTATTAAATTGGATATAGGTGATATAAACTAGCTTAATACTTGTTTACGTAGTAATCTTACGTTTAATGATTTTACATTATGTGATCGTCAAAACGTAGAAATATCGAAAAATATAAATAACGTTTTTACGCATTATTTATGTCAACATTTTACATTTTGGTCTTGGGTATCAAAGGTGAGACGAGTTTGACTCGTGTTTTGATGAAAAACGTGACCTAAGGGTCACGAATTTAAAGTTTCTTTCGGGTTTATGGATAATAACACGAGATTCAAATGGGTTTTTGATAAAATAGGTTAAAAAGGAGAGTTTGGTATCTGGGTTTCTTGCTTTCTTGATGGGTCGAGTAGTAACCGAGAGCTTTTGCTCTCGGCTTGAGCCATTTTCGAGCTATTTTGGTTTCTAGATGATAGTTGGTACTTGGTTTTTGATTTGTGGATGTTTGGGATGGTTATTGTTGTTGTTTGGTTCATGGCCGACGACCCAAGGGGTCGGTTTGGTCTTGGTTCGAGCTCCATTGAGCAAGCCGAGACTATAGAAGTCTCGGGTGGGACCCACAAGCTTTGTGGCAAAGCTTTGACCCGGGTTTGACTTGGTAGGTCGACCCGTAGGCTTGGTAACCTTGAGGTTCTTGTGGTATTTCTCGTGGCTATGTTATTATTACTATGTTGTTGTTGTTGTTTCGTTTGTGACCGAAAGGAGTAATAAGGATGTTGGACATGGCATTAGTGTGACGGAGATAGGTTAGTTGGGTACCGTAGTCGGACCCGGTTGTTGTAGTTTGTTTGAGTGGATTGATTTGGATTGTGACGGGGATTATTTTGATTCTTGTTGATGAGATATACGGACTTGTGAACTTTGAGCGACGTCGAGGTCACCTTGGCTTTCTAGTCAATGGTTGATTTAGACAACCGCCTTAACATTTGGATTTGGACAATGTACCGAGAAGTGATGACTCGGACTTGTGACTCGTATATTTTATAACTCGAACAAAATATAAAACTCGTAATAACTTATATATCAATATAAACATTCGTTTATGTATATACATATATATAAACGTGTAAACGTGGGTATATATATATGTATTGTTAGGAATACGTTTTTTGTATGAGAAAGATTCGGTCACCCCCAGATATGATTAAGCATTGTTTAGCTCGTAGTAGTTATATTAGTCAGTAAAACGTAGATTAGTAGTAGATTAGTTCGCGGAAGAAGGACGGGTCTTTACCCACTGTATACCTGATCCGCAGCCCAAGTGGCACGCCCAAGTGGCAAAAACCCATGTACATATAAATACCCTCTCCATCCTTGGAGAGGGTAAGCCTTCTCATAATCTATTTTCTTTTTTTTGGTTTTCTCTCCAAGGCTTATCCTCTTTCTCTCTCTAACTTTCTCTCTCTACATTTCTTCTTTCTTTCTCACATGTAACGATCCATACCACAAGTTAGTTTCGCGTTTGTAAACTTATTTAGTATCCTACAATTGGTATCAAGAGCCATGGTTACATCCTAGGGATTGTAGGACTTGTGGTGTATGGTTTGTTTTGGTTTCTATTAGTTTAAGGAGGTTTTTAATCATTTTTGAGCTTGTTCGTGGTGATTCTTGTGTTGCTTCTTGTACTTCTTGGATTAGAGGGGTTAGATTCATCCAGTTTATAAGTTGGTTTGGCTAGATCTTACGTTTGTGAAGTGTACGAGTGATTTTGGACCATTTTTCTTGGCAGCGGTTTTCTCCTCGGTAACTTGTTCTTGGCAGCGGTTAGTTTGGGGTTATAGCGGTTACTACACTGTGTCAGCGAACATGATGCTGTACTTTGTACTATTTCAGCGGTTTGCTACCAGCGGTTAGCTCCTCTAGCGGTTTTCTTTGTCAGCGGTTACCTTTTCAGCGGTTTACTTTTCAGCGGTTTACTTACTAGCGGTTACTCTGTCAGCGGTTACTTTTGTCAGCGGTTAGTTTCTGTCAGCGATTAGATCTGTCAGCGGTCACTTGTTAGCGGTTTGACCAGATTCCAGTGGTTTGACCAGATTCCAGCGGTTTGACCAAAGTTGACTTTTTACGTTAAAACTTCAAACGACCATAACTTTTGAACCGTAACTCCGTTTTCAGCGAAATACCTGTCAAAACGACCGGAACAGGCTGAATATCATCATGTTTCAAAACGAAGTCGTGAAACGAATTTTTCGAGGCCTAAATCACCTCCGGAGTGAAGATATTGAGGTTTTTAAGGTTTCAGACCATAATTTTACCACCATTACAACTTGCGTTTACCAAAGCAAATCACTCTGCTGGTTGATATCTCACTGATAGGTGATCAAGTTGTTGTGAGTTGATAAAACGCTGCAAGTTGAATAGTTCTGTGATTTGAGATTGGTTGCGATTTGAGTTGTTACAACTTGTCCAATTACAATCTGACGTTGCGAGTTGATTCTTGCAATTTGACTAATTGAGATTCGACTTGGTGTGATTTGACTCGTTGTGACTTGACTTAGATAACTTACTGTACCTTGCAAAGTTTATCATCTCACACTCGATCACTAAAGTACTCATCATCATTTCTCGGTTTCTTCTTGATTTTGTAAAATCCCGCGAAAGAAACTATTTATCGGTTTAAATCATAGAATTGTAAAATCCCGTGCACGTTCACAATCATGTCTACCAATTCAGATTCTGTCATCTCGGAGATACTCAAGTTGTACGACATGGACGATCAACTTAAGATTCACAACAAAGTACAACTGACAAACGCTTCTGATCAGACAACCGTTCTCGAGTCAGATTATACTGAAATGGAATCGTCATGCTCGAGTTCTCAAGAGAAAGAGTCTCATCAGCCACAAAAATTATTCAATAACCAGAGAAAAGCTGCATAGGCTGCTTCCGACAACTTCATTCACACCTCTCGGTGCTTTTAAAATGAACTGAATTCATAATGGGATACGAACGTGCATTTGCAACACTCTTTGGTCAAGATGTTCAGATCTACACAGACACAATGATTCTTAACTTAGATCAATGCAACAACAACTTGACCAAGGAATATCTTCCAACACTGGATCCATGGGTGCTCTTAGTGTACTTTACAAACAACTCCAAGTATTCTTTGATTCAAAATTCACTCTGGAGTATGACTATTACAGTGAGATGACTAAAAGCTGTTTTGCTAAACACACGGGAATTGAGGTTGACACGTTCAGAAATACACTCATTCAACTCATGGGTGATGTTCAGAAGTTCATTAAGGAAAGAGCACAGCTCAGACATTTGAATGACGACAAAGTGAATGCAACTTTGGTGCAATCATGTGATGGTATTAATGACTTGGGTAAAGCTTCGGAAGTTGGGTCAGTTGTCACGATGCGCAAAGGATCAGAAACTGATAAGCTTGACACTACCAGCAGTTCAGTGACTCTAGTCACCCATGGCATGGATGCTGATTTTAGACCGGTTAATGAACAAATGTCATGTGCTGAGGTACCCTTATCTGTTCAACAAAATGTGCTCTCTAATGAACGTCAGCATACTGAACAAATCAAACTCAATTATGACACAAATTTGTTGGAAAAGACTGATAGCAATACCATGTCTAATTCAACAAATATGAGTCATAAAGGGGGGAAAGTGATCAAGATGCTGAACGTGATGGTTTGTTAAGTTCTGTGTTTACGGCTGATGCTATTAAATCAAATGATATGGTTGATAAAGAAGTTTTTAATGAACTTTCTAAAAGATTTTTACAGCTTGAAAAACATTGTATTTCTCTTGAAATTGCAATGCAACAAAAGGAAGAAAGTCTTCAGATTAACCAACCATGTAAAAATCCGGAACTTCCTGATTTCCGTGAATTCTTTATGATTAATGATTTGAAAGCTCAGCTAGAAACAAAGAACTTAACAATCAAAAACCTGAAAAAACGTATTACTGAGTTGTGTGATATGTATAATGAAGTTATGGCTAAACGTGAATGTGCTGTTATTGAATCGGAACATAATGTGGCTAAACTACTTAAGGAAAATGAGTCTTTGAAAATGTATTGTAAAAATCTTAACGAGACAATCAAAGAAATGAAAACTATGAATCTTGAGCAAACAACCTCTTTGACTGCCAAAAATGATGAATTCAAAGCTCAACTTCTGGAAAAGGGTTTCACAACTGCAGTATTAAAAATGAGCTAAGAAAAGCAACAGGGAATTGTGTGTACACTAAGTTTGCAAAACCATCAATCTTGGGGAAACCAGATTCTCAATCGAATAGAAACCAATCTGTTGTTAGGCAACCGACTGCGTTTAGATCTGAACGACAAAAACTTTCAAAAACACGATTTGCCTCCCAAGTTGATGCGGAACAAGTTTTGACAAAACCGGTCACTTCACATTATTTGCCTAAGACTATTGCTTTTAGTTCTGCTAAACCTCAACATGTAGCCACTCCTGCTCTCAGCTCCTCTAGGATTAGTTCGAAAATAGTGTCAAAACTAAGCATTAAGATTCAAAACACTTATGACATAAATGACTTGCACAAGAACTATAATCTAGAAAAAGCTAGAAAAAGGGCACTACTTCATAAGGATGGTATCTTAGGTTCACAACCTTGTATGATGCCTCCTAGGTTATTGAGGAACACTACTAAGACGCAACCGGATAAATCTATGATTTGTAGTAAGTCATCTACCATGCATAAGAAGCAAAACGATCCTAAAACTCCTAGGTTGTTACAAACTGCTAAATCAGTAGAGACTAGGAATAACGTTAAGTCTTCCACTATGCATAAGACACTCAGCAATCCTAGATCTTGCCAAAAGTGGATTCCAACTGGTAGAATTTTTAAGAAGGTCGGTCTTAAGTGGTTACCTACCGGAAAGTTGCTCACTAATGGCAATACCATGGTTGATCGTGAAACCCCTAAGGGTTTGGATACTGTTGTCACTAACCAATATATATAAAGTTCATGATGTTAGTGCAGGTAGTCCTTACTCAGTTGCAGGAACATCAATCATTCACTATATGAGAAAATTCAAAGTCTGGAGGCCTAAAGCTATCATTTCTCCAGCTTCAAGAGTTTTGGAATGTCGATGTTGATGCATGTGCATTATGACGTCTGAATACATCAGTTCATGCCTCGTTCTTCATGACTATGATGTTTGAACACCGCAGTTCAAGCCTCGATCTTCAGTTTCATCATTATGGTGTCTGCTGACAACACTTCAGGCCCCGTTCATCAATGAAAAGAAAGGTGTACGATTCAGTGTGCCTTATCTTCGGAAGAAGAGAAATCTTCTTGGTTTGATCATCTTCAACAACATGCTTCATGCTTTCTCCATGCTCGTTCATTCATCAAGTGGATCTACCTATCTTTGTCCGAATTCTTATACACTTGGTCAATTAAAAATTACAACCTCGTTTGCAATTTTTGAGGGGGAGAAGGGTGAATGAAATACTTGATTGATAGTATTTTTCATTCACTTGCTACTCAATCAAAAATGGCAAACATCGTTCAAAATTTTTGTGTGTATGCTTATTCACTTACTTTGGATGCAATTTTTGGTTTTTGTGCGTATTCAATCAAAAATGGCAAACTTAGTGTGAATAAACTACATGATTGAGTGTATTTTTATTCACTTTCTACATGATGATTGATGCTTGAAGTATGGTCATTCGGCTCTCCTCCGACACCTAATGCTCCATATATTAAGGATGACTGGGATTTATTTTTGATGAATACTTCCAAGCCTCTACGAAGGTTGATCATCTAGTTCCAGAATATCTTGTTCCGGTTCCTGCTGACTCAACTAGTTCACCTTCTTCAAGCTCCATTGATCAAGATGCACCATCTAGAAGTATTACTCAGACTAATCAAGTAACCCAATCTCTAGTTACTCCTCAAGGTGTTGATGATGACAAACATGATATTAAAGTTGCACACATGAATAATGATCTGTTTCCTTACCTCTTTCTTCACGGATTTTTGTGCCTTCCAATGTGCACTTTGTAAACCAACCGCAAGATCATAAAGGAAAATGTCGGCTAAGAATTTGGACATGGAATGTCATGTGATCACGGAGTTTATTTGGTATCCTTTATTTGAGATTGTAGTTAACTTTCACAAACGGCATGATCTTATTTTATCTTGAAGTCGGGGTTGGTTCGATGCATGACTTTCAATGATAACTTGCTCGTGATTAAGATTTAAGTTGAAGACTTGGTTTATCTAGTTACCAGTAGTCGGGGTGGATGGTTGAAGACCTTGTTAACTATCACTTTAAGGAGTTACGTTGTAGTACTCAGTGTCACACGCTGATGACGTTGTGGATAATCGCAAGAGGTGTTAATGTATCATACAATTTTTTTGTGTATTCAATCAAAAATGGCAAACTTCGTGTGAATAAACTACATGATTGAGTGTATTTTTATTCACTTACTACATGATGATTGATGCTTGAAGAATGGTCTTTCGACTCTCCTCAGACACCTAATGCTCCATTTACTAAGAATGACTGGGATTTATGTTTGATGAATACTTCCAAGCTTCAACGAATGTTGAACATCTAGTTTCTGAAGCTCCTTCTTCGGTTTCTGTTGGCTTTTGGTTCATCTTCTTCCATCTCCATTGAACAAGATGCACTAGTTTGAAGTATTTCTCAGACTACTCACGAAACCCAATCTCCAGTTATTCTCCAAGGTGTTGATGATGACTATCATGATAATGAAGCTGCACACGAATTATGATCCGTCTTCTGGGATTCCTTTCTCAAAACCGGACTCTGAAGAATCCCCTTCTTCATGGATTGTTGTTCCCTCTAATGTGCACTCTGTAAATCAACCATAAAAATATAAAGGAAAATGTCGGCTAAGAATTTGGAAATGGAATGTCAAGTGATCACAGAGTTTATTTGGTATTGTTTACTTGAGATTGAAGTGAAATTTTACGGGTATGTGTACTTAGTATCTTCGGGATCCTTGTTCGAGCCTTTAATCTCTACATTGACGATGACTTGGGTATCTAGTTATTTTGGTAAATCTTCTCTTCATTTGCAACAAAATAACTATCACATTCAGTGTCACAACTCACACAAAGTTGTCGGTATTCAAGAGGTGATGTACGTCTTATACTTGATGGTCGGATGGTTGAAGAGTATAGAGTACTTAGGGATTCGATGCATGAAGTCTCTACACCGCTCTTTGTCATACATTGGTGCAAGTTTAAGTCACAAGAACGGGGAATTCTACTTCATTTTCAAGTTGGGAATATCTAGTTTACTTCACAAAGTGGTCATAGCAATAGCCGATTGAGTATAAGGGTTGATGATGTTAGTCAGAGAGTGTTTCTGTAGCAGTTGATTCTCACAGGATACATCTAAGCAAATGTTGTTCTTCTCACAAAATTTCAAGTTGTTGTGCAAAAATGTGATGTTGATTCTGAGGTATCAAAACCAGCAAGGTGGAAGGAGACATACATCGGAACGCACAACGAATACACATGATGAGCTTTATACTTCGTCATAATTGACGTTATGCCGGGAAGACAAATGTCATAACCGCAGAGAAAATCAATGTTTTAACTCATTATTTTGGTGTATTATTCCAACTACGTGGGGGAAGAGATGTAAGAAATAGTTTCTGAGGATAAAAAAAAAATACAAGTGTGCTTCGGGTTTTTGAGCTTTATATAATGAGATTGATTGCATCATTTCAACTACTTGGGGGAAGTGGTCTCTGGATACGTGTTGGTTCACATTTCTTCAGCCTTCAGCGGGAAGAAAGATGAGAAGAACTACTCAAGCGTGAGATGATACGTTGCTGAGCTACCAAAGCTTCATAATGAGGATGCTAAAATTCAGCGATTTGGCGGTGTCTAGTGATTTGTTAACTACCTGCGCTTGGTGAATTGTTGTGACTTAAGTCGTTTCGATTAGTCTGTTTGTAATTTGACGTTGTGAATTAATCTTTGCAACTTGACTTATTACGATCGGATCTATTGTAACTTGACTTGTCGCGACTTGACACTTAGTGCTGATTGTGACTTATCCAAGATCTCACTCTAAGTCTAACTCACATATTACATCTTTCGGTTTCTTTTGTTGACTTTAGTAAAATCCCGGGAGAGAATCGATCTCTCGGTTTAAGTCACAAGAGTTGTAAAATCCCGTTTAAGATTACATCATGGCATCTACTACTTCACATTATCATTCAGGAGCCTCAAAAGCTTTGGTGGTAAAATTTTAAGAGATGTTGACTTCAAACTTCTACAACGTACTGTACAATACTCTCTATGTGGTACTCATGTCAACAACTACTTAAACTAATCAGGGATCACTCAGGGCTCGAGAATTTCGTGAATAAGTTTATTAGGATAATTAGATTCGGGTATTATCATTTTGACAATCAAGTTCTGGAAAGGTTAAAAGCTAAAGCAGTTTTTGAATTCCTCGTTGGTTATGCTTCAGATCTTAGGGATACCGGATCTACAACAAACAAACCCAACAAATTTTGGAAACCGTTCACGTCACATTCTATAAGCTGACTGAGCCAATGGCTTCTGTACACGTCAGTTCAGGACCCACACATAACCTTTGACACCTGGCTCAATTTATTCAGGTTTTTTACAGTTTATCACTCCTGCATGTACCTTATGTACCTCCTACCGATAGGATTTGGAGATATTGGCTAATCTAATGGTTGATGAATGTTTCGAGCCGCAAAGTGGTGATACACCGGTACCTCCAGCCATCGCAGCTCATGTTCCAAACGATCAAAATGGTCCATCTTGTTCTACTTCAATGGCTCAAGATGCTCCATCAGCAAGTCATTCATCAACTTCATCATACATACAATCTCCTTCCATACATCAAGGTACTGCAGTCGATGAATCGTTTGAAGTAAATCCATCTGCTCCACCTGATGTTGCTCCGTTCAAAGACACATTTGCTCCTGAATCTTCTTCTAAAGCTTCTTCTTCAGGAGATCTTAACACAAGCACATCAATGTTGTTGGGTTTTGAAGTAACTCTACTTCTGGATGCTACACTGCTGCTAACTAGTCAAGTCTACTGCTAAGTGCAAAATCTCTACTGCTAGACAAGACTACTGCTGAGACTCTACTGCTGGAAGTATACTGCTAAGACTCT
>LBNU01021316.1:11733-23799 GCA_014162995.1 Artemisia annua
AGTGTGGACATTGGTACGCCCTTCATTGTCTTCGCTTTCCGACAGGTATTGCCAGTCAACTGCTTCATCATCCACCGCTTTCCTTCCAATCCTAGTAAACACTGGTGGTCGACGGCCATCCTTCTCGAGCCTCTCCTTTCGGTGACGCGGTGGAGATGCTTCATATTCAGGTTCAAAGTTGAGTCGGGCTTGCAGGCTCCGACTTGACCTCTTCTTCGCTTCCTCTCGCATGAGGGCAGCCAAGGTTTCATAGTTTTGAGACACGAAATCACTTGGCGCTAATTCAGGCGCGACTCCTTCTAACGCAAGGATGTCTGTTTCCAAATCAGGACCATCATTTCGAGCAGGCGCACGTGGCGGCTCAGTGAGGTCTGTTTCTGGAACCGTTTGGTGGGGGTGGTAAAAAGGGTGCGCTGTAGATCTCTTGCGCTAGTGGTTGTCGTAGTGGCCTGGGTAGTCCCTATGAAAGGTCTTATTGTCGGAAGGATCAGATCTGAGCCTGATCCTTGGTGTTCGGGCGCACTGGTTGTTCCAGGGGCATGCTTAGGGGCTGAGTCACTTTGCTGCTTCTTCCCCTGTAGGTCGCTATGCGTCTTCTTCGCCTGCGGAGTCCGCTGGCTTAAGTTTCTGTGCTTTGTCATTCTAGTTTTTAGTAGAATTCTTAGTGTAGGGTCCCGCGGATGGCGCCACTTGTTGATACAAAAGTTGGGCGTTCCTTATTTGGACTCCTGTTCTCGTACCAATTGAATATTATTGCTTGAGACCTGCGCACTAAGAAAGCAAACAACACCGTTAGGCTTATCGTGGGATTGTCTCCCACGATTATCCTCTGGCGTGAGAGTAAGTAATCGGTTTTAGGATTATAGTGAAGAGTTAGGGTTTGTAGATGATACCTCAATGAGGGCCGAGATGCCCTTTATATACACACGGAATCCTTATTGGATTCGTGTTCCTTACTCTTCGGCGTATCCCACTTAATGCGGTCTTTGATCCTTATCCCATAAATAAGAGATCACATATCTAGGCCATAAATAATAATTACGGATTTGGGCCTTTGTAAGCACAAATCTTGATCACGATAGCCCATGCGTGATGGGCTAGGTATTAGTAATGTCCATTAGTCGGGTTTGTGATCCGAGTGCGGACTATACGTCATCAGAAACAAACCAACAAAACTATCACAGTAGACCACGGATCAGACGGAACCAAAAATTTTGTTCCGTCCGTGGAACACTTTGGTTCCGTGGGAACTGTCAGAATCTATTGAAGGTTCTTCAAAACGTTTAGAATTCGTTAAAGTTACAAAGAAACCTAATGTAATCCCAACTGAAACAAAACTAAAACCGGCTATCAAAGTAGGAGTAGGACTTGTCAAGAATGAATTTAGAACCAAAACAACTCAACCAAGGTCTAAAACTCCTATTCCCAAACGCCCCTTTCCGAAGAGTAACTACAACACTCAACACAACTATCAAAATGGTTGAAACCAAAACTTGACAAGACAATACCAAGTTCCAAATTACATGTCTTGGAACCCATATCAACCATTTTCATATATGAACCAAAGAAATGATATGTTTAACCAAAATGGACCCATGAGATATTGGGGACCAAATGTTTGAGTGTTTATTATAAAATAGGTGTACTTCAAAGTAAGTTTGGAGTCGGACGAATGGATCAGGGATAGCGGTTGCTCAAGACATATGACCGGCAACAAAAGTCTCTCACGACTCTCTCTCTCTATAGATGATGTAGCTCATGTTGATAACCTAGGATTTAATGTCCTTAGTATTAGTCAACTTTTCCGCAAAAAGTATAACGTCCTTTTCAATGAAAATGGAAGTAAAATACTCAAAGACGGCATAACCATAGCCAAAGGTGTTCTTAAAACAACGTGTATGTCATGAAGATGGATCAAACATCTAGAGACAAACTTTGCCTCACCTCATTATATGAATCTTCAACTTTATGGCATAGACGTTTAGGACATGCTAATATGAGACTTATCCAAAACCTCTCCTCCAAAAACTTAGTTAGAAACCTACCCAAGTTGAAATACGACCAACACATTTGTGATGCTTGCAAAATTGGTAAACAAGTTCATAGTAGCCATAAGGCTAAAAACATGGTGTCTACGTCTAAGTGTCTAGAACTTTTACATATGGATTTATTTGGTCCATCCGCTAGACAAAGCTATGGAGGCAACTTCTATACTTTGGTTGTAGTAGATGATTATTCAAGATATACTTGGACAAAGTTTTTGAAAATTAAAAATGAAGCTTCTGATAAATTTGAAATTCTAAGTAAGAAAATTCAAAATCAATTAGGAACGTGTATTGTGTCCATTAGAACGGACCACGATCATGAATTTGACAACGAAATACAATTCGGTAACTTTTGTGATAAAAATGGTATAACACATAACTTTTCGGCACCTCGTACTCCTCAATCAAATGGTGTAGTAGAACGTAAAAATCGGACTCTTCAAGAGATGAGTAGAACAATGCTTAATGAACAAAATATTCCACAAAAGTTTTGGTGTAACGCGGTTGACACATCAACCTACATTTTAAATCGTGTCTTAATTCGACCATTTTTAAATAAAACACCATATGAATTATATAAAGGTAAAAAGCCTACACTAGGATATTTTAGAGTGTTTGGAAGTAAATGTTTTATCCTAAACACCAAGGATTGCCTTACCAAATTTGACCCAAAGTCATATGAAGGTATATTTCTTGGATATTCACAAAATAGCAAATTATATTGTTTTAAACAAAGAAACCTTAAGGGTCGAGGAATCATTGAACGTAACATTTGATGAAAGTCCACCTCCCTCTAAGACATCACCTTTGGTAGATGATGACTTAGTTGAAAGTCAAGCAATCGAAAATCAAGAAATCTTAGATAATGACAAGGAAGATGAACTATTAAACAATGAAATTGTCAATGTCAAAGAATCTAAAAGTCATCTATTAGATAGTGTAATAGGAAATATTAACGAAAGAACTCTAAGATCTAAAGTCCAAAATGAAAGTAACTTCTTTTGTTTCGTGTCAACCATTGAACCAAAAAATATAAACGAAGCTATAAAAGATGAGTCATGGGTAATAGCCATGCAAGAAGAATTAAACCAATTTGTTCGAAACAATGTTTGGACATTAGTTCCTCAACCAAAGAGTCAAACAATAATTGGAACAAAATGGATCTTTCGAAATAAAATGGATGAAAATGGTGTAGTATCTAGAAACAAAGCTAGGCTAGTGGCACAAGGTTATAATCAAAAGAAGGCATTGACTACGATGAAACATTTGCTCCGGTTGCTAGGCTCGAGTCAATTAGAATTTTACTTGCATATGCATGTGCACATGATTTTAAACTCTTTCAAATGGACGTCAAAAGTGCATTCTTAAATGGTTTTATTAATGAAGAAGTTCTTGTTGCTCAACCTCCGGGCTTCACCAACTTTGAAAAACGTAATCATGTTTACAAACTTAAAAAGGCGTTATACGGACTTAAGCAAGCTCCAAAAGCATGGTATGATCGACTTAAAACCTTCCTTATTGACCATAAGTATACCATGGGCCTAGTCGATAACACTCTCTTCTCTAAGAAAAAAGGTTCACATATCATCATTGTCCAAATCTATGTTGATGACATCATATTCGGATCAGCTTATCAAGAACTATGTGCCGATTTCTCAAAAATCATGCATGATGAGTTTGAAATGAGCATGATGGGAGAACTTAACTTTTTCTTAGGACTTCAAATAAAACAATTAGAAGACGGAATATTCTTTAACCAATCTAAATACATAAAAGATATGCTTAAGAAATTTGGTCTCGAAGACTCTAAACCCATCAAAACACCTATGTCCTCGGAAACTAAGCTAACCAAGGATGAGGAAAGTGAATCCGTAGATAACCCTAAATATAGAGGTATGATTGGAAGTTTTTTATCTCACGGCTAGTAGACCCGACATTATGTTTAGTGTTTGTTTATGTGCTCGTTTTCAAGAAGATCCTAAAACCATTCATCTTGAAGCCGTTAAAAGAATTTTTAGATACATTAAAGGCACTACACATTTAGGATTATGGTATCCTAAAGGAACGGGAGTAGAAACCATAGTGTATGCTGACTCGGACCATGCCGGTGACTATGTAGATAGAAAAAGCACAAGTGGTATTTGTACTTTTGTTGGACATTGTCTTACCCCATGGTTCTCTAAGAAACAAACGGCTCTTGCCATCTCAACAACTGAAGCCGAATACGTATCGGCCGGAAAAGCAAGTCAACAAGCTCTTTGGATGAAACAAGCTCTTGTGGACTACGGTATTCAACTCAAAGACATCTCCATTCTTTGTGATAACAAAGGAGCCATCGATCTCAGTAAAACCCAGTTCAACATGCTCGCACAAAACATATTGAAATACGTAATCATTTTCTTCGTGACAATGTTCAAAAAGGGGACATTTCTATAGAAAAAGTATCCTCCAAAGACAACATTGCCGACATCCTTACAAAACCTCTTAAGCGAGAACCATTCAATCTTCTTAGACTTGGACTAGGACTAATGGAACCTACTTTGTAGTCTTGAACCTTAGTCACAAACAACACTAACCAAGAATGAAAGAAAAGTATTTTTTTTTCTTTCTGTTCAGCCGGAACCAAACGCACCAATGGGCGGAACCAAAAATTTGGTTCCATCCGATCCGTGCTCCTCTGTAACTCAAAAATCATATTATATTTAAAAAAACAGAAAAAGAAAAAAAAAAAGAAAAAAACAAACAAACAAACAAACAAACACTCCCGATATCCTCCACACAATACCACACAGTTGCAACTCTGTCCAAAACGTTAACACACTCAAAAATTAGGGTTGATCTTCACCAAACAAGTGCTCAAATCATCATTGTAAGTCTCCTAACTACATTCTTTCTCCTAATCTGTGTCTAGGAATTCTATTTATGCACAAAATATAAAACTTGGGGTTATGCATTATACCTAAGAAATTCATGTAGAACATAAATTGTAAAACCAAACTAACCATGTTTCCCATAGTTAGGAATTGCATTCTTATAAGAAATAAGCATGTTTACCAAAACACCCCATGTCAAATTTTTGCAAAAATAACTTCTCACAAATAGGAAAAATATTTTTCGTCTCACAGTGTAAATACAAAATCTAAACGTTATGTTTAAAACATCATTTACATAATGTCTCTTGAATGCTAAAGGGAATACATAACTAATATGTATTTTCGGGTACATTCAAACAAAGCTACATTGAATAAGGAGTGTTTGGGTTATCTCATGTTTTATTCAAAAAAAATGAAATTACAAAACATACTTTATTCTCATGCTTTACATGCATTAAAAGAGTCGAGATAACTTAGACTAAAATGTGAAATTCATATTTCTAGGTTCAACCATGCCTCCTCTAACCTTCTATGACCACAAAGATACCCTCAACTACCTTCCCAAACACCATAAGACCAAGGGCCTCACCGAAGCTAAAGTCAAAATCTTTAGGGCGCTAGAAAAACGCTATGTTCATAAGGGTAGAACCATTGACCCATCCTTCATAGAAAACACTACCATTCGCCAAGACCTTGCCGCCATAAACTTTGATTGTCTTCTCAAAATTGATGAGCCAATATGTCCTAGATTCATCCTAGAATTCTATGCATCCATTACTCTCCACACCAACGATGATGGACTCATGAACTTAAGCTTTAGGGTCAACCAAACACAATTCAACATGCCTCTCAATCAATTTGCTCAAGTACTTGGTATTCCAAATAGGGGTACATGCATCTACTCGGACAAATGGTCCCTCTCAATCCTTGACAAAATGGATGCTCGTCTTTACCCGTACAACACTCCTCTAGTTAACAAGGAAATCATCCGAGAGCACCTTTTCAATCCTAGAACTTCGGGAACTAGGATTAATCGAGCGGGTAATGAAATTGACCGTGACCCTATTGGTATGGAACTTATTGAACTCAAACCTCAATTTCACAAATGGGAGGAAGTGCTTAGGGCTAATGTGATAAGCTCAATAGGAAAGCGTGACCACGTTAATGCTTGCCTTTGCTACATGCTTTATAGCATTTCAACTCATCAACCTTTTAATTTGGCCTACTATATAGCCAAAAGGATGGCGGACATACCCGTGCAAGGCAAAACCGCTCTTCCTTATGGAATGCTCCTCACTCGCCTCTTTAGGGCCTTTGCTCCCATTCCTCCCAATGCAAAAGGTTTCTGTCCCGACTATAGTCTCATTCCCCACATCTTTGTACCTTTAAGTGATTATAGAGTAGCTAAGACTCAAGGGAAACGACCTCATCCTCCTACTTCCTCATCATCATCATCTATGAGCAACGAAGATAGACTTCCAAACTCAAGGCTTCCTCCTCTTGAATACCATCAACAACTACCACAACTTGCAAACGAATCGGAGGAGTTCAAGCAAACAAAGGGGATGTTCAAATGTTTAGGAAGGTTCCTTACAAAGATCAACAAGAAGCTTAACAAGAAGTGAGAGAGCTAACGGGGTGTTTGGAACAACAATTTTTTTTGGGTAAAAAGGTTAATTCACCCCGGTAAAATTAAACAACAACAATTTTTTAACTTTTGTGTGTTATGGATTTATGTATTATTAGGATATTTACTGTGTTTTAAACATATCATGTGAACTAACAAACAATTGCAGGTGGATAGCATTCCTATGTTATCATGTTTCCATGTTTTCACTTCTATAAGTTGAAATTTTAGCACTTGCTTGATCTTCAATGGTATGTGTATTTTTACTCTTGATAATGTTGTATTTCAATGTATTTTGGTTAGGTACATGTGTTTTTACAACTTTTATGGAGTTAGAATATGGTTTCGGCACTCAAAATTTTTTCGTCTAAACCAAGGTCAGTAGGGTACGGTTTAGACGGAACCAAAAATTTGGTTCCGTCCGTATGCCAACTTGGCTCCGCCAATTTCCAGGCCACGGATTAGGCGGAACCAAAATTTTGGTTCCGCCCCATTTTATCGTTGGTTCCGCCATTCCTGCTGTCAGATTTTAAATTTTTTTTCCTGCAAAATTTTTACTTCAAACTTGTGTCTAACTTCTTCCCTAACATTGTGAATATCAGTAATATCCAAGTCACCTTAAGCCATTAGGAGGTTAGCTCTCACTAGAATTTCAAAATTTTAAGTCTAGTAAACATCGATGTGATGATTGCATTACATTAACTGCCTATCCACACCATATCACTCAAGCTTCACCCATTGGGTTGACTTCCTTGATTTGACATCCCTCTTTAACACTTCCAAATGATTTGTTTCAGCCATTTATCTATGGTTTAACATCAAATCCAAACACAACTTTCTATGATCCTTGACTTCTATAAATTACCACCACAAAGATCATCAAATCTCACACCTTCACTATCTTTTCTATCATCCTTAATACTCAATCTCAGCCAAAATGACTAAGTCAAACACATCCTCACCGCCATCAAAACCACCTAGGAGAACCGCAAGAATAAGTTTCAAGCCTTGTTGCTTTGTCAAACTAGCATCATCATCATCCGACTCTTCACCTTTCACCATCTCATCTCCAATCCGAGATGAAAACTTCCTAAGTCTCACCACACCAACACCTTCAAACAAAGTCAACATCTCAATTCCACCACCAACTAAGACACCTATTGCAACCACACCACCTCCGGCACCATTTCCACTATCTAAATCACCATCACCACCAAAGTTACCCAAACTAGAACCAATGGAACTCTTTGCAACTCCACCAACTTCACCTCACCCATTCTTGGAAACTCTAGATGATTTGCCACCAAGAACAACAAATCCACCACCTCTTCCATCTTTTGGCTCCATTGAAAGACTAGCCAAACAACCCTCAAGTGACCCACAAGATGAAGGTTATCACCCACAACCACTACTCTTTCATCCACAATTCAAAGAAATCCATGGGCCACTCTATGGTGAACCAACTCATGCTCAAAATGTCCCACCACCACCTCCCACATCTCAATCCTTTTTCCCAACATATGAGGAAATTGATGAATCTTTGTGGAGTAATCCTCTAGACACCCAACCAAGTCATGAAGCCTTCACGTCCAATCTCTTAAATGAAATGAACAATGCCTTGTCCTTCAAACACTTGATAGGAGCCCACATCAAAGAAACCATCCAACTACAAGAAGCATTGTACTCTTCCACCACCAACATTCCACCACCACACACCTTTCAACCCCATGAACTCAACCAAGCAATCCACCACCACCAACAAATGAAATTACTCTTCCACCTAACTTTCCCCGCCATGATTGCGGACATTGTGAAAGAACCGCTCACATATGTGAACAGTGTCAAAAGGACATCCGTGAACTTCAAGATGAAATGAGGTTCATCCTCAACCACATCCTAGAGCGCTTGAACACCATCTCTCATCCTCCGCAACCATAGGAAGAAGCTTGATTTCTAACTACAAGCTAGAACATCATAGGACCTTCCTTTATAATGTTGTTTCTTTTTTCTTTTTATTTTTCATTTGTGTTGAGAAGTATTTATCAACTTCTTGTCCCACTATTTTGACTAAGGTCAAAATAATTTTTACTTGAATGATAATGATCTTCTCTAAGTGGTGCATTGTCTTTATATATTGTGAGTTGTAACTTATCTTTTGAATATGTATTTTCCACTAACTCTTTGTCTTGTAGCACTCAAAATCCATGCATTACCTTCTTGGCACCCCAACAAAGGGGAGTATTGTCCAAGGGGGAGCTTTTGAAAGCTCGGGCTACATCATATTCCGCATTCGCTTCTCTTCTTTTTGTTTCGACAAAAAGGGGGAGAAAGTATATCTCTAGCAACTAGTAACAAATGTTACAAATGATCTTAGCTACACAATTTAAATGGCCAATATATTACATACAAATTTGTCTACTAAAATTGGTTAAAAGACTTATACTCTTTTTAATCACAACTAGTAACAAAATTTTGGTTTCTCAAAAAGCTTGCCATTAAAAAGAAACTAAAATGTTGCATAAAAAAAGTTGGCTACAAATGATTAAAAGATTTATACTCTATTTTTCCTAGTTGCTAAAATATAAATTTTATGTTTTTTCCTCAACAAAAAGGGGGAGATTGTTAATACAAATATCGTCCGAAAAACGTTATTTATATTTTATGATCTTTGCCATATTTTGTTAACGACAAAATATAAAGTTTATTTTAGCAACAAGTATAAATATAGATAAGTCTTTTACATATAATGTCACAAGACCTTTTCAAAACATCACTTAGCTAAACATTTGCATTATACACTAGTTTAAACATAAATAGAAAGTTATATATTACATCATGTGTTGCATCATGATCTTTGGAAGATTGTATGATCTTTGAAAGATTTGATGAAGATATTGTTTAGATTGCTACTCAATGTATCAAGGAAAGTGATGAGACGAAAAGTGTACCCGTTTTAAGGGGTCATTTAAGCCCTAATTCGAGTAAATGTGATCAAATATTGCCCTAAATCGTTCCCTTTGTCATTTTAGGTACTTTTGAGAAGAATTCTGGAAAACATGCTAATTTGGACATTTTAGGAGCATAAAAGTGAAGAAAACGACAAAGTCTCAAAAGAAGCTGGAAATCCTACCTGACGGCGTCAGAGTCACAAGGTGACGCCGTTAGCCAACATGGACAAAGGAGTAAAATCAGATTACACTAGACGCCCTACGAAGAAAACAAGATGTTTACACCTGACGGCGTCAGGTGTTAGAGAAAGTAGGCCGTCAGGTGTTAAGCTAAAGAGTGACGGCCCAGAGCAAAATAAAGAGTGACGGCGTCAGAAGTAAATCTAGGCCATCCGAGAACCCTAATGACGGCGAGCTGACGGCGTCAGAACCCATAACCTGACGCCGTCAGAATGTAAAATCTATATATACTTTTCTATTTTTCATTCATTAGTGTGGAACTTTTGGTACAAGTTTGGGAAAAACCCTAAAGACGAATTTGGCTGTATTTTCAAGGGTTTTTCACCCTTGAATCCCTCATGTTCAATTAAAGATAAGTCCTCACTTAAATTAATCAATATGTCTATGTGCTGGTTAATTATATCTTATGCTTGTCTTTCAATTAACATGTTAGGCTAGATTTTTCTTGTGTTTGCTTAGATCTAATGAAACCTAACTATTAATTATTGGTTGATTGGTGTCTTATTACTTTGTTGGGATGAATGTTTCATCAATGTTAGGCTTAAGAAAACTGGCAATACTCCTATATGGTAAGATGCTTGAACGTCTTAAAAAACATGTAACTAATGCGTACTAGGTTATTAAGGTAGTATTTAACGCATGAGCCACTATTTACAATCCCTATGATTATGTGTACGCATAGTTGTAGGAGGAGTTAAGAGCTCATAGAATTGGGGAGATATGTACGCCACCCCATGAATTGTTAAGGAATACACCCGTCATCCACGCTAGTAATACATACACCAATTAACCGGTAAAAGATAGTTAGGGAGTAAGGAAGTCTAAGTAAATACATTTGTCTCCATATAAGTTTTCACAACCACAATAGTTTAGTTATTTTATTTTTATTGCAATTGTAGTTTTTGGGTTAGTTGACTAGCAACTAATTCCGCCCACTCCTCCAAAACCCGAGATTTTACTTGCTTTCTATAAAATATAAAAATACAAAAATAATCTTCCTTCACCTTTAGACCTTTTAGAGTAGTTTTTCTATCCTAACGAACACTATTCCCTGTGAGAGAACGATCAATCCCCTGTACTTACCACTACACTATACTACACCGACCAGGTACACTGCCTAGTGGGATTGCAAGCTTCTCAAGATCCCTTGAGAGGTAAAACCTGTTGCGTGGTCGCAATCCCACGTCCATCAAGTTTTATGGCGCCGCTGCCGGGGAATAGTTATTGTTTAGGTAGAAATTTTTTATTTTATTAGGTCTACTCATTAGATTCCTTTCTAGTGAGGTTTTTATTTTTATTTTTCTAGGATTTTCTTTAGTCTATCTATTTTCTTTGTGTTTTTGTTCGTGATTACTCGCCCATTAATTATTCCGTTGGCCATTATGGAAAACGCGAATCCACCCCTTACACCGGACGAAGTGGCTTTGTTACGTAGCCAAATTGAGGAAGAGATAAGTGACCTTAGGGAGCTCAATAGTATGATTGATATAGAGCTTGACTATGCCCTTAACGACCTAGCAACCGCCATGTACTCGGATAATTACTTAGAAAACAACAATCTTACGGTTGACGAGTTGGTTGAAAAGCTTTATGAAGAAGAGATAGATCCTAGGTTGGATGATTATTACAATTTATACCCCACTAAGGAGGAGATTGCCTACTATAACAACCTAGTTGATAACCCTAGACCACCCTTTATTAAAATCAACCCAAAAATTAAGAGGGTTGATCCTGGGAATGTGAAGATACCATGTATGATTAGGTACAAACATATTGAGCATACTTACATTGACTGTGAATCCCCAATCAACGTGATGTCCTCAAGCCTTTATAGCCACATCATGAATAGACCACTTGAGCCTAGGAAAGACCCAAAGTATCCCGGCGGAGTTTGTAACTTCGTTGGAAGAGTTAAGGGTATTCATGTCCTTGTCGGAAATTTCACCTTAGTCACCGACTTCATGGTCCTTGAAGATCTGGCAAGTGTTGTTGATTGCCGCTTATCTCACGTTGTGTTAGGCAAACCATTTGTTGAGGTGTCCAATTTGAAGTATGATCGTTTAGAAGGCACGGTTCAGTTTTCTAATAACATTGATAGAATCACTTATAGGATGCCCTATAAGGCAAAATAATTTCGATTTGTGCCCCGGTTAGACAAAGATCACATTGGTGCAATTGAGGACATCAATGATGAGGATAAGGAGAAAGGCATGGATTATGTTTGGAATAAAAGGAGCCTATATTATAAAGATTATTTGAACCTCGGACCTAGGTACAAAGTAGATATGGAGGTTGTTAGAATGATTGGAGGGGCAATTGAGAAACAAAATAGG
>LBNU01021316.1:24670-36003 GCA_014162995.1 Artemisia annua
AGATATAATTCTATGCCACTTGAGAGATGAGAGTATCCAAACACTATTTGTGAGGTGCTAGTGTATGATTTCCGTGCTTATTATGATTAGGGTCGAATGACTATTTGTTGTAATTACTTTTATATTTGTGTTAAATGACCCCTAACTCATATTTTGATTGGAATAAAAGCTTATTTGCTTGAGGACAAGCAAATCTCAAGTGTAAGGGTATTTGATGAGACAAAAAGTGTACCCGTTTTAAGGGGTCATTTAAGCCCTAATTCGAGTAAATGTGATCAAATATTGCCCTAAATCGTTCCTTTTGTCATTTTAGTTACTTTTGAGAAGAATTATGGAAAACATGCTAATTTGGACGTTTTTGGAGCATAAAAGTGAAGAAAACGACAAAGTCTCAAAAGAAGCTGGAAATCCTACCTGACGGCGTCAGAGTCACAAGGTGACGCCGTCAGCCAACATAGACAAAGGAGTAAAATCAGATTACACTAGACGCCCTATGAAGAAAACAAGCTGTTTACACCTGACGGCGTCAGGTGTTAGAGAAAGTAGGCCGTCAGGTGTTAAGCTAAAGAGTGACGGCCCAGAGCAAAATAAAGAGTGACGGCGTCAGAAGTAAATCTAGGCCATCCGAGAACCCTAATGACGGCGAGCTGACGGCGTCAGAACCCATAACCTGACGCTGTCAGAATGTAAAATCTATATATACTTTTCTATTTTTCTTTCATTAGTGTGGAACTTTTGGTACAAGTTTGGGAAAAACCCTAAAGACGAATTTGGCTGTATTTTCAAGGGTTTTTCACCCTTGAATCCCTCATGTTCAATTAAAGATAAGTCCTCACTTAAATTAATCAATATGTCTATGTGCTGGTTAATTATATCTTATGCTTGTCTTTCAATTAACATGTTAGGCTAGATTTTTCTTGTGTTTGCTTAGATCTAATGAAACCTAACTATTAATTATTGGTTGATTGGTGTGTTATTACTTTGTTGGGATGAATGTTTCATCAATGTTAGGCTTAAGAAAACTATTTGAAGTATGATCGTTTAGAAGGCACGGTTCAGTTTTCTAATAACATTGATAGAATCACTTATAGGATGCCATATAAGACAAAAGAATTTCGATTTGTGCCCCGGTTAGACAAAGATCACATTGGTGCAATTGAGGACATCAATGATGAGGATAAGGAGAAAGGCATGGATTATGTTTAGAATAAAAGGAGCCTATATTATAAAGATTATTTGAACCTCGGACCTAGGTACAAAGTAGATATGGAGGTTGTTACAATGATTGGAGGGGCAATTGAGAAACAAAATAGGGAGACGTAGAGCCCGTGACTTTGAGTCTAGCTACAAGACTGGTTAATAAAGAAAAGCGCTTCTTGGGAGGCAACCCAAGCTTTGTGTGTTTTATTTGTTTGTTTATTTGATTTTATTTGTTTCCGTATGTATGATATTTCTTGTTATTGATTCATGATTCAAACTAACTTGTGAAAATGCTTTATTTTGTTTTTAACTTCGTCTTAACTACATATAAAGGTATTTTACAAAAGCTAAGTGTAAGGGAAATCTAAATCGGTTTATAAGAACGAATGAACATGAATCATAACAATGTAAATTAACACACATATTAGTATTTGTTTGAGTCAAATGCTTGTATCGAGTCATAATGAATTTTTGCAGGAATTCCAGGAAGTAAGCTCTAGTTTTTCCAGAATTTTTTTGGAAACTTAACATGAGAATTCTGTCAGATCATTTCTGACGGCGTCAGGTATTACAACCTGATGGCGTCAGGCAATAATTTTCTGCAATTTTTGAAAGTTTTATTTTTCTTCCGGAAATAAAAAGTTTTTGTTAATTCTCTAACTTATAATCTCCAGGAATTCTGCAAAAATATTCATTCCACAAGCATTATATCCTATTAAAGATTATACCGCCGATTTTATGCGAGGTTGGCCTTTATCTTTTTCTCAGGTTAACAGGTTATTTTGGACAAGAAGATGATTTATATTTCGGAAGGGAAGCTTTGAGCGTTCATCTTTCTTGGAAGAAGATCTAACCATGTTACCTCACTATCCACATCAAACGAATCAGGGGAGTATTTGATTTCATTATTTCATTTTATTTACTTCTACATCTTCTATTTGAACATTGGGGACAATGTTCGTTTTAAGTGTAAGGGGGGGGGGGGGTAAATGAAGGCACCTTAGAGAATACAATTGCGCTTGATTTTTGTTTGTTTGATAGTAAATTTGTAATAAAACCGAGAGAAAATATTTGTTAGGGCAATTTTAGCGCCAATTTAAAATTTTTTACAACATTTGGAAGTGAGACTTTGGTCTTAATGAGCGTCTCATGGATAGGAAATTATATGACTAGCACAAAACCGTACCACAAAATTTTTTTTCCACCCCAAATATGTGAGGTTCACCCCTAGAATTGGTAGGAAAAACATCCATCTTTGATGCTATGATGTGTGTACCGGTAGCGCTTAGATTCTAGAACTTGCGTTAGGACTATCTCAAATCCACAAGTGAGACTACATTCGTGTAGTTAGATCTACTACATGATAAGAGGCATTAGGATTAACCCTTTGTTTTTACACCCGTGTTTTTGTTATAATTACATTGGCTATATTAGTCAAGTAATTCTCCCACACCCTTTGTGTTGTACCCATTTTTGGTACACGATACCCCTAGTACACCCCTCCGAGCCTATCTTTTCGTTTCGACCTTTGAGCATCTTACTCAAAGTGAGAATTTGTTACACCCCACTTAAATGTACACCCAAATCGCCTTAGCCTACCTTGTATGCACTCACCTTTAGTGCATTATTGTGACAACATTTGTTAAACCCTTTGTTAATTATCTAATCGATTACATGGTTGCTAAGTCGAGTCATATCCTTGTACATATTGTTTTGGGACGATTGGGACTCATGGGTAAAGTACTAGTGTAATGGAGTAATGAGGAAGAACAACATTATTACCCCCATATGTGCTAAATATTTTAAAAGTACTCCAAGTTTTTCAATTATCTTAATTCGAGTCATTAGAATAGTAATTGTAAAGTTATGTAAAAATTCAAGTGTAAGGGGAGAACCGAGGCCCCTATGATGTATTATTTTGGATGGTAGGGTAAGAATGTATGCAAAAAAAAAAATAAAAAAAAAATCGACAAATCAAGAAAAATACAAAAAAATTAAAAAAAGAAAAGTGGAAAAAACATACGGACTACCATCCCGTTTCTTTTAAGTTTTTGTTATTTTGTTTTTAGCTTAAGATTGAGTCGAGTCTTGGCTTAGCAACATTGTATAGTGCATGTATTTGATCATGGTAATTAACTCGCCACCATTAAAATACCTTTATTCCAACCAAACCGTGTTTATCATATTCCTACACCTTACATTACAACCCTTTGGAAAGCCCTCTTTGATAGTTTATCTTAGGTGCTTACGCCTAGTGGAAGAGTAATTGATCCTCTCCCAAGCCAATGGTAATCTATTTGCTATGACAGGTAGTGAGAGATATTTTCCGTTTTCATTTATGAGATATAATTCTATGACACTTGAGAGATGAGAGTATCCAAACACTATTTCTGAGGTGCTAGTGTATGATTTCCGTGCTTATTATGATTAGGGTCGAATGACTATTTGTTGTAATTACTTTTATATTTGTGTTAAATGACCCCTAACTCATATTTTGATTGGAATAAAAGCTTATTTGCTTGAGGACAAGCAAATCTCAAGTGTAAGGGTATTTGATGAGACAAAAAGTGTACCCGTTTTAAGGGGTCATTTAAGCCCTAATTCGAGTAAATGCGATCAAATATTGCCCTAAATCATTCCTTTTGTCATTTTAGGTACTTTTGAGAAGAATTCTGGAAAACATGCTAATTTGGACGTTTTTGGAGCATAAAAGTGAAGAAAACGACAAAGTCTCAAAAGAAGCTGGAAAACCTTCCTGACGGCGTCAGAGTCACAAGGTGACGCCGTCAGCCAACATTGACAAAGGAGTAAAATCAGATTACACTAGACGCCCTATGAAGAAAACAAGATGTTTACACCTGACGGCGTCAGGTGTTAGAGAAAGTAGGCCGTCAGGTGTAATGCTAAAGAGTGACGGCCCAGAGCACATTTACAAGTGACGGCGTCAGAAGTAGATCTAGGCCATCCGAGAACCCTAATGACGGCGAGCTGACGGCGTCAGAACCCATAACCTGACGCCGTCAGAATGTAAAATCTATATATACTTTTCTATTTTTCATTCATTAGTGTGGAACTTTTGGTACAAGTTTGGGAAAAACCCTAAAGACGAATTTGGCTGTATTTTCAAGGGTTTTTCACCCTTGAATCCTTCATGTTCAATTAAAGATAAGTCCTCACTTAAATTAATCAATATGTCTATGTGTTGGTTAATTATATCTTATGCTTGTCTTTCAATTAACATGCTAGGCTAGATTTTTCTTGTGTTTGCTTAGATCTAATGAAACCTAACTATTAATTATTGGTTGATTGGTGTGTTATTACTTTGTTGGGATGAATGTTTCATCAATGTTAGGCTTAAGAAAACTGGCAATACTCCTATATGGTAACATGCTTGAACGTCTTAAGAAACATGTAACTAAGGCATACTAGGTTATTAAGGTAGTATTTAACGCATGAGCCACTGTTTACAATCCCTATGATTATGTGTACGCATAGTTGTAGGAGGAGATAAGAGCTCATAGAATTGGGGAGATATGTATGCCACCCCATGAATTGTTAAGGAATACACCCGTCATCCACGCAAGTAATACATACACCAATTAACCGGTAAAAGATAGTTAGGGAGTAAGGAAGTCTAAGTAAATACATTTGTCTCCATATAAGTTTTCACAACCACAATAGTTTAGTTATTTTATTTTTATTGCAATTGTAGTTTTTGGGTTAGTTGACTAGCAACTAATTCCGCCCACTCCTCCAAAACCCGAGATTTTACTTGCTTTCCATAAAATATAAAAATACAAAAATAATCTTCCTTCACCTTTAGACCTTTTAGAGTAGTTTTTCTATCATAACGAACAATATTCCCTTTGAGAGAACGATCAATCCCCCGTACTTACCACTACACTATACTACACCGACCAAGTACACTGCCTGGTGGGATTGTGATGAGACGAAAGTGTTACGCTTTTAAGGGGTCATTTAAGCCTTAATTCGTATAAATGTGATCAAATATTGCCCTAAATCGTTCCTTTTGTCATTTTAGGTACTTTTGAGAAGAATTCGGGAAAACATGTATATTTGGACGTTTTTGGAGCACTAAAGTGAAGAAAACGACAAAGTCTCAAAAGAAGCTGGAATTACTACCTGACGGCGTCAGAGTCACAAGGTGACGCCGTCAGCAAGCATTGACAAAAGAGTGAAAACCAATTTTCAAATGACGGGCCAGAAAGAATTTGGAATTTTACACCTGACACCGTCAGGTGTTATTGGTGGTAGGCCGTCAGGTTGTAATTTAAAGAGTGACGGCCTAGAAGAAATTAAAGGGTGACGGCGTCAGAAGTAGATCTAGGCCATCCGAGAAACCTTATGGCGGCGGGCTGACGGCGTCAGACCCTGTAACCTGACGCCGTCAGAGTGTAAAAGTCTATATATAGTTTTCTATTTTCCATTCATTAGTGTGGAACTTTGTGGAGAACTTTTAGCACCAAACCCTAGACGAATTTTCTGTACTTTTTAGGGTTTCCAACCCTTGGAACCCTCATGCTTAATTAAAGACAAGTCTTCACTTTAATTCAATCAATATATCTATGTGTTGGTTGATTATCTCTTTTGCTTGTCTTTTAATTAACATGTGTAGCTAAATTCTCTTGTGTTTGCTTAGATCTAATGAAACCTAACTATTAATTATTGGTTAATTGATGTGTTGTTGTTTGTTGGGATGATTGTTCCATCAATGTTAGGCTCAAGAAAACTGGCCAACCTCCTTTATGGTAACGTGCTTGAACGTCTTGGGAAACATGTAGCCAAGGCATACTAGGCTATTAAGGTAGTATTTAACGCATGAGCCACTGTTTACAATCCCTATGGTTGTGCCGTGCATGGCATAGGAGGAGATAAGAGCTCATAGAATTGGAGAGATATGTATGCCACTCCATGAGTTATTAGGAATACACCCTTCATCCACACAAGTAACATACATATCAATTAACCGGTAAAAGATAGTTAGGGAGTAATGAAGTCTAAGTAAACACAACTTTTCTCCATATAGTTTTCACAACCAAATAGTTTAGTTATTTTATTTTATTTGCAATTGTAGTAATTTTGGGTTAGTTGACTAGCAACTAATTCCGCCCACTCCTTCAAAACCGAGATTTTAACTTGCTTTCATAAAAACATAAAAATACAAAAAGAATCTTCCTTCACCCTTAGGCCTATTAGAGTAGTTTTTCTGTCCTAACGAACACTATTCCCTGTGAGAAAACGATCAATCCCCCGTACTTACCACTATCCTATACTACATCGGTCAGGTACACTGCCTGGTGGGGTTGTAAGTCTCTTGAGATCCCTCGAGAGGTAAAACCTGTTGTAAGGTCACAAAACCACGCATCAAGTTTTTGGCGCCGCTGCCGGGGAATAGTTATTGTTTAGGTTGAATTTTTATTTTATTAGGTCTACTCACTAGATTCTTTTCTAGTGAGATTTTTATTTTATTTTTCTAGGATTTTCTTTAGTCTATCTTATTCTTTGTGCCTTTGTTCGTAATTTTCATTGACTATTCCGTTTGCCATTATGGAGAACGTGAATCCACCAAGTCCGACACTAGAGTTTTACCAGAAAAAATATAACTACACCAATTTGGACTTTTCAAGATGGAGTAATGAAATGATGAGAACTGGATCTTGCATTGATTTCAGTGAGTACCTTGAGAAAAGAGACCAAGTGTATAAAACTTTTAAAAAAGTCACCTTAGGAGCTCCATCAAACCCTCAGAATACCTCATTTAGTGAAACCTATGCACCATATGAGCCTTCACCTAGGATAGTTTCTTATGAGCCACCTAGCTGCATGTCATGGTTAGGCACTACCATAATACAAGATGAACACATAGGTGACCTTGATGTGATGGAGGATTTAGCGGAGCATGATCACATTGATAAAAAAGACCTAGGTTTTATGATCAATGACGATGAATCTCAAGAAACAGATGATGAATCTTTTGGGCAATTTGAATATAGCATTCATGATCCTTATGATTCGGATATAGAAGTTGAGATGCCTAGAGAAGCTCTTGAGATACTTGGGAAAATGTTAGGGTTAGGTTCTACTAAAACACATGATGAGAATATAGGTGATCTTGACACGAGGAGTGACGAGGTAAATAACCCAAGCCCACCAAATACCCCACAAGTCCTACCATCATTGGAGGCATACACACAACCCGTGACCTACCCGGAAGAAGTAGAAGAGACTATAGGAACCCCAATAGAGGTTAAACCCTTGGACCTAACGCAACTAGAAGAAATGGGTTTGAATACTTGTGGTAATGACCTTTCTTTTAGTTCTATGGAAGTTCCTAGTTTTGATGAACCGGAGCCTCATCCAAAACCATTACCTAATCTTCCATCCTTGGATGAAAATTTAAGAATTGAAATAGGTCCCGATCCACCATCAAACCATATAGTACGGGTAGTTTTACGATGAAGGTAGTAGACTCTAAACCATGTGGAATGGAAGCCAATATAGGAGTCAACCATGACCTTACACACTTATATCACCCATTCATGATTGATCACAAGAAACATTATGGGTTTAAACCGGGTTTACTAGGTCAAGATGGATTCTCAGCTAGGAGTCTCTCGAAGTTGATAGAAGATGATCCCTTTTTAGGAGAAAACTTTAATTCACCCATTGACAAAAGTGAACTAGGTAAGGTTATGATGAATGGAGCACACCCCTTTGAGTATATAATTCATCCACCACTCTTTCCTCATGAGGCATACCTCCACCGAGATGGTGTATATTGCTACTACCACCCGCACTTAATCTTAAGTGTTGGGAAAACCTCCCCTTTATCCGTTAAATAAGGGTAGAGTCAGGCTCGTGACTCGAACAAAAACAAGCGCTTCTTGGGAGGCAACCCAAGCTTTGTGTGTTTATTTGTTTGTTTGTTTGATTTTATTTGTTTCCGTATGTAAGTTATATTTCTTGTTATTGATTCATGCTTCAAACTAAATTGTGAAAATGTTTTATTTTGTTTTTAACTTCGTCTTAACTACATATAAAGGTATTTTGCAAAAGCTAAGTGTAAGGGAAATCTAAATCGGTTTATAAAGAACGAATGAACATGAATCATAACAATGAAATTAACATACATATTAGTATTTGTTTGAGTCAAATGCTTGTATCGAGTCATAATGAATTTTTGCAGGAATTCCAGGAAGTAAGATCTAGTTTTTCAAGAATTTTTTCTGGAAACTTAACATGAGAATTATGTCAGATCATTCTGACGGCGTCAGGCATAACACCTGACGGCGTCAGGTTAAAATTTTCTGCAATTTTTGAAAGTTTTGTATTTCTTCCGGAAACCTAAAAAGTTTTGTCAATTCTTTAACTTATAATCTCCAGGAATTCTGCAAAATATTCATTCCACAAGCATTATATCCTATTATGTAGATTTTACCGCCGATTTTATGCGAGGTTGGCCTTTATCTTTTTCAGGTTAACAGGTTATTTTGGACAAGAAGACGTTTATTATTTTGGAAGGGAAGCTTTGAACGTTCGTCTTTCTTGGAAGAAGATCTAACCATGTTACCTCATTATCCACATCAAACGATTCAGGGGAGTATTTGATTTCATTCTTTCATTTTATTTACTTTTACATCTTCTATTTGAACATTGGGGACAATGTTCGGTTTAAGTGTAAGGGGGGTAAATGAAGGCACCGTTGAGAATACACTTACGCTTGATGTTTTGCTTTGTTTGATAGTAAATTTGTAATAAAACCAAGAGAAATATTTGTTAGGGCAATTTTAGCGCCAATTTAAAATTTTTTACAACATTTAGAAGTGAAACCTTGATCTTAATGAGCGTCTCATGGATAGGAAATTGTATGACTAGCACAAAACCGTACCACTAAAAAATTTTCCACCCCAAATATGTGAGGTTCGCCCCTAGAATTGGTAGGAAAAGCATCCATCTTTGGTGCTATGATGTGAGTACCGGTAGTATTTAGATTCTAGAACTTGCGTTAGGACCATCTCAAATCCACAAGTGAGACTACATTCGTGTAGTTAAGATTTACTACATGATAAGAGGCATTAGGATTAACCCATTGTTTTACACCCGTATATTTGTTATAATTACATTGACTTCATTGGTCAAGTAATTCTCCCACACCCTTTGCGTTGTATCCATTTTTGGTACACGATACCCCTAGTACACCCCTCCGAGCCTATCCTTTCGTTTCGACCTTTGAGCATCTTACTCAAAGTGAGAATTTGTTTACACCCCACTAAATGTACACCCAAATCGCCTTAGCCTACCTTGTATGCACCCACCTTTGGTGCATTATTGTGAAAACATTTGTTAAACCCTTAGTTAATTATCCGGTCAATTACATGGTTGCTAAGTTAAGTCATATCCTTGTACATATTGTTTTGGGACGATTGGGACTCATGGGTAAAGTACTAGTGTAATGAAGTAATGGGGAAGAACAACATTATTACCCCCATACGTGCTAAATATTTTAAAAGTACTCCAAGTTTTTCGATTATCTTAATTCGAGTCATTAGAATAGTGATTGTAAAGTTATGTAAAGATTCAAGTGTAAGGGGAATGCAAATCCCCTATGATGTATTATTTTGGATGGTAGGGCAAGAGTGTATGAAAAAAAAATCGAAAAATCAAGAAAAATACAAAAAAATATGAAAAAGAAAGAAGAAAAACATACGGACTACCATCCCGTTTCCTTTTATGTTCCTTTTTAGTTTTTGTTATTTCATTTTTAGACTAAGATTGAGTCGAGTCTTGACTTAAGCAACGATGTAGAGTGCATGTATTTGATCATGATAATTAACTCGCCACCACTAAAATACCCTTTATTCCAACCAAACCGTGTTATCATATCCCTACACCTTACGTTACAACCCTTTATAAAGCCCTCTTTGATAGTTTATCTTAGGTGCTTACGCCTAGTGGAGGAGTAATTGATCCTTTCCCAAGCCTATGGTAATCTATTTGCTATGACAGGTAGTGAGTGTTATTTTCCGTTTCCATTTATGAGATATAAACTTTATGACATTTGAGAGATGTGAGAATCCAAACACTATTTGTGAGGTGCTAGTGTATGATTTCCGTGCTTGTTATGATTAGGGTCTAATAACTATTTGTTGTAATTACTTTTATATTCGTGTTAAATGACCCCTAACTCATATTTTGATTGGAATAAAAGCTCATTTGCTTGAGGACAAGCAAATCTCAAGTGTAAGGGTATTTGATGAGACGAAAAGTGTTACGCTTTTAAGGGGTCATTTAAGCCTTAATTCATATAAATGTGATAAAATATTGCCCTAAATCGTTCCTTTTGTCATTTTAGGTACTTTTGAGAAGAATTCTGGAAAACATGCATATTTGGACGTTTTTGGAGCACTAAAGTGAAGAAAACGACAAAGTCTCAAAAGAAGCTGGAATTACTACCTGACGGCGTCAGAGTCACAAGGTGACGCCGTCAGCAAGCATTGACAAAAGAGTGAAAACCAATTTTCAAATGACGGGCCAGAAAGAATTTGGGATTTTACACCTGACGCCGTCAGGTGTTATTGGTGGTAGGCCGTCAGGTTGTAATTTAAAGAGTGACGGCCCAGAAGAAATTAAAGGGTGACGACGTCAGAAGTAGATCTAGGCCATCCGAGAAACCTTTTGGCGGCGGGCTGACGGCGTCAGACCCTATAACCTGACGCCGTCAGAGTGTAAAAGTCTATATATAGTTTTCTATTTTTCATTCATTAGTGTGGAACTTTGTGGAGAACTTTTAGCACCAAACCCTAGACGAATTTTCTGTACTTTTTAGGGTTTCCAACCCTTGGAACCCTCATGCTTAATTAAAGATAAGTCTTCAATTTAATTCAATCAATATGTCTATGTGTTGGTTGATTATCTCTTTTGCTTGTCTTTTGATTAACATGTGTAGCTAAATTCTTCTTGTGTTTGCTTAGATCTAATGAAACCTAACTATTAATTATTGGTTAATTGATGTGTTGTTGTTTGTTGGGATGATTGTTCCATCAATGTTAGGCTCAAGAAAACTAGCCAACCTCCTTTATGGTAACGTGCTTGAACGTCTTGGGAAACATGTA
>LBNU01021316.1:36447-63229 GCA_014162995.1 Artemisia annua
CTATGACAGGTAGTGAGTGTTATTTTCCGTTTTCATTTATGAGATATTATCCTATGACATTTGAGAGATGAGAGAATCCAAACACTATTTGTAAGGTGCTAGTGTATGATTTCCGTGCTTGTTATGATTAGGGTCTAATAACTATTTGTTGTAATTACTTTTATATTTGTGTTAAATGACCCCTAACTCATATTTTGATTGGAATAAAAGCTCATTTGCTTGAGGACAAGCAAATCCCAAGTGTAAGGGTATTTGATGAGACGAAAAGTGTTACACTTTTAAGGGGTCATTTAAGCCTTAATTCGTATAAATGTGATCAAATATTGCCCTAAATCGTTCATTTTGTCATTTTAGGTACTTTTGAGAAGAATTCTGGAAAACATGCATATTTGGACGTTTTTGGAGCACTAAAGTGAAGAAAACGACAAAGTCTCAAAAGAAGCTGGAATTACTACCTGACGGTGTCAGAGTCACAAGGTGACGCCGTCAGCAAGCATTGACAAAAGAGTGAAAACCAATTTTCAAATGACGGGCCAGAAAGAATTTGGGGATTTACACCTGACGCCGTCAGGTGTTATTGGTGGTAGGCCGTCAGGTTGTAATTTAAAGAGTGACGGCCCAGAAGAAATTAAAGGGTGACGGCGTCAGAAGTAGATCTAGGCCATCCGAGAAACCTTTTGGCGGCGGGCTGACGGCATCAGACCCTATAACCTGACGCCGTCAGAGTGTAAAAGTCTATATATAGTTTTCTATTTTTCATTCATTAGTTTGGAACTTTGTGGAGAACTTTTAGCACCAAACCCTAGACGAATTTTCTGTACTCTTTAGGGTTTCCTACCCTTGGAACCCTCATGCTTAATTAAAGATAAGTCTTCACTTTAATTCAATCAATATGTCTATGTGTTGGTTGATTATCTCTTTTGCTTGTCTTTTAATTAACATGTGTAGCTAAATTCTTTTGGTGTTTGCTTAGATCTAATGAAACCTAACTATTAATTATTGGTTAATTGATGTGTTGTTGTTTGTTGGGATGATTGTTCCATCAATGTTAGGCTCAAGAAAACTGGCCAACCTCCTTTATGGTAACGTGCTTGAACGTCTTGGGAAACATGTAGCCAAGGCATACTAGGCTATTAAGGTAGTATTTAACGCATGAGCCACTGTTTACAATCCCTATGGTTGTGCCGTGCATGGCATAGGAGGAGATAAGAGCTCATAGAATTGGAGAGATATGTATGCCACTCCATGAGTTATTAGGAATACACCCTTCATCCACACAAGTAACATACATATCAATTAACCGGTAAAAGATAGTTAGGGAGTAATGAAGTCTAAGTAAACACAACTTTTCTCCATATAGTTTTCACAACCAAATAGTTTAGTTATTTTATTTTATTTTCAATTGTAGTAATTTTGGGTTAGTTGACTAGCAACTAATTCCGCCCACTCCTTCAAAACCGAGATTTTACTTGCTTTCATAAAAACATAAAAATACAAAAAGAATCTTCCTTCACCCTTAGGCGTATTAGAGTAGTTTTTCTGTCCTAACGAACACTATTCCCTGTGAGAGAATAATCAATCCCCCGTAATTACCACTATCCTATACTACATCGGTCAGGTACACTGCCTGGTGGAGTTGTAAGCCTCTTGAGATCCCTCGAGAGGTAAAACCTGTTGTAAGGTCACAAAACCACGCATCAGATTGCAAGCTTCTCAAGATCCCTTGAGAGGTAAAACCTGTTGCGTGGTCGCAATCCCACGTCCATCAGAAAGATATGGTAATATCTTGGCTAGATTTGGAAGAAACTATGGAGGATTTTGTGTCAGAGTTTGGCGGAACCAAACTCCAACATGGACGGAACCAATCATTTGGTTCCGCCCAATCCGTGGCCTACTGTGGTTGTTTTTCTATAAATAGCAGGCCATCTAAAGTTGTTTCTTCATCACTTACAATCATATATTATCATACATACTCTCATTGCTTCTATCTAACTCATTCATCTTTCATTTTAGTGAGATTCTCTTGTAGCAAGAAGATCACAAACTCATATCAAAGACATACAAGCTTCAACGCAAAGTTGCAATACTTGTTTGTTTAAGTAGTGTGTGTGAACTTGTGTTGTTCATACTTTCATTGATTGTATCTATTCATTAGTGATCGGTTAGTATTTTAGTCCTCAAAATACATAGTGTGACGGGAGTGGTTGTGCCCTTGTAAAAGAACTCGACATTTAGCATTGTGTCGGTAATCTTGTGTAAGCGACGTGTAAGGTTTCTCCACCGGTGAAAGGAGCTTGTTGACTATTAAGAGTAACTCTCGAGTTGGATACTCGGGGCGTGGAGTAGGGCAAGGAAAAAGAGTCTTTTTAGCCGAACCACGATAAACATTCGTGTTGTGGTTTGATTGTTTCTTACTCTTTGCTTACATATTACTTATTGTTTGTTAACATCAATTGTCGATTACACGTAAAGTTTTCTAAAGCAATTAAATTAAGAACCGGTAAACTATTCAACCCCCCTTCTAGTTTTCCACAGAAGGCAATGGTGGTGGATTGGTTGATCTAGGTGGAAGATCATCTAAGTCTTGCAAGAAAGGATGTGGTTATGTTGGTGGAGTGCCAAAAAGTTCCATTGGTTTAAGATTTGGTGATTTGGGTGGTGATGGAGATTTGGATGGTTGAGTTGGAGCCGGTGGTGGAGTTGGATCAATGGGTGTTTTTGTTGGTGGTGGAGTAGTGATCACATTTTGAAGCCTTGGTGATGGTGTAGGAGTGGCAAGATTGAGAAAGTTTTCATCCTTGATAGGTAAAGAGATGATGAGTGGTGATTCACCCGAAGATGATGAGCTTAAGTTGATTGTGGTGTTGAAACAACATGGTTTGACACTAATACGGGCGGTTCTCCTAATGGGTCTTGATGGTGNGTTGGAGTGGCAAGATTGAGAAAGTTTTCATCCTTGATAGGTAAAGAGATGATGAGTGGTGATTCACCCGAAGATGATGAGCTTAAGTTGATTGTGGTGTTGAAACAACATGGTTTGACACTAATACGGGCGGTTCTCCTAATGGGTCTTGATGGTGAGAGGAGTTGGTTGACTTTGTCATTGTCAAATATGGTGGTTTAGAAGCTAAAGATCAGAGATGGTGATGGTGATGGTGTGATTTGGAAGTGTTCTAAGATGGTCAAATTTATAGAGCTGAAGAAATGTTGAAAGGAGTGTTTGGATTTGGTGTTCTTCTATACAAATTTTGAGGTTTCTAATGATTTGGATGGTTTATGAGGGTTGTCAAATCATTAGAAGTCAATCCAATGGAAATTGGTGGAGTAAGAAGACCAAGATATGCACTAAATGCTATGTGGTCATATCATATGATTTGGGTAAGATGTTTCACGGATTTCAAGGAACCTTTTGGAGGGTTCCTTGCTTTATGTAGAAGGGTTCCTTGGGTTAGTTATGGTTAAATTTGATTTTCGGCGGGAAGTGGTTTCCTATTGGTTCTAGTGACTAAAAATGGTCCTAATGCACTTAACAAATAATACGAAATGTGTTTCTAACTAAAAAGGATGGTTTGGTGTTGTGTTGAAGTCGAAATTTTGAAAATTTGGAAAAGTTTCTGCAGGTGAAGGCGGAACCAAACGTTTACAAAGGCGGAACCCTGAATTTGGTTCCGCCTGGTCTGTTGGGCCAAAGCCTGGAGTACTCAGAAAATGCACTGGCGGAACCCTATATTTGGTTCCGCCAGATCCGCCGGTCCCAAAATCTTAACAGACCGCGATTTCGAGGGACGTAGCGATTTTCAAATTTTCCAAAAATTCCTAAAACATAAACTTAGTACTATATCTGATTGGGAAATAATAAAAATGCATATAGAAACGTTCTTACCGATAAGACTTTGACGGGGGGCTAGCGATTTTCACTATACTTAGTGAAAATTTTCAAATAGTTGAAAATTTGACAACATGTCAAATGTTGTCCACCTGCATATCCGTTAGTTTATACATGTTCTAAACATAACCAAATATCCCTACAAGTACATAAATCCATAAAACATAGTGTTAAACAACCAAATTGTTCAAATGACAACTTGTGCCAAACACTCCCTAAACCCGCTCTCATTGGCGATCCATCTTCTTGTTGAGCTTGCCAAGGAACCTCCCAAAGTGCTTAAACATCCCCTTTGTTTGCTTGAATTTCTCGGACTCATTTGGAATACGTGGAAGTTGTTGGAGGTATTCTAGAGGTGGTTGCCTTGAGTTGGGTAAGCTGTCATCTTCACTCATGGATGATGATGATGAGGATGTAGGAGGATAAGGGCATTTCCCTTGAGCTTTGGAGACTCTCTTATCACTAAGTGGGACAAATGTGTGTGGGATGAGAGAGTAGTCTAGGCAAAGACCTCTTTGGGTCGGAGGAATGGGAGCAAATTGTCTAAAGAGATGAGTCAAGAGCATTCCATACGGCATAGCGGTGGTGCCTTGCACGGGAATGTCGGCCATCCTTTTGGCCATGTAGTAAGCCAAATTGTAGGGTTACCGATTGGACAAAGAGTAGAGCATGTATCAAAGGCAAACATTGATATGATCCCGGTTTCCTATGGTGCTAATGACATTAGCTCTAAGGAGTTCTTCCCATTTCTTGAATTGAGGCTTAAGTTCATTGAGTTCCATACCATAAGGGTCCTTGTAGACCTCATTTACAGAACGAGTTCTCCTAGTATCGGAGGTCCTAACAAAGAGGTGATCACGAATGACATCCTTGGAGACAAGAGGAGTGTCATAGGGATGGATGCGNATTGAGGCTTAAGTTCATTGAGTTCCATACCATAAGGGTCCTTGTAGACCTCATTTACAGAACGAGTTCTCCTAGTATCGGAGGTCCTAACAAAGAGGTGATCACAAATGACATCCTTGGAGACAAGAGGAGTGTCATAGGGATGGATGCGGTCAATGACCGATTAAGAGTTAACAGTGAGTGTTTGTCCATATAGATACAAGTACCTTGATTGGGAACACCTAGGACTTGTGCAAAGTCATTGAGAGAAATGTTGTATTGGTGACCACTAATCGAGAAGTTTAAAGACATGAGACCATAATCATTGGTGTGAAGGGTGACGGAAGCATAGAACTCTCGAATGAATCTAGGACAAATGGGCTCATCAATATCTAAGAGACAATCGAAGTTGATGGTGGCTAGTTCCCTACGAAGATTGGTTCCTTCTAAGAAAGATGGGTCAATGGTTCTACCCTCGTGGACATAGAGTTTTTCTAAGGCCTTAAAAACATTGACTTGAGTGGGAGTAAGACCTTTGGTTTTGTGGTGTTTTGGTAGGTAGTGAAGGGTGTCCTTGTGGTCATAGTGTGTTGCGGGAGGCATGATGATTCCTAAAAACACAAAATTTCACATTTTAGTCTAAGTTAACGACTTTTACAATGTAGATGTTCTAGTGTGTACCTATATGCAAACAATGTGGAGGTGCGGTTATCTTGACTCATTTTAATGCTTAAAACGTTTTACAATGCAAATTTCGTTATAAAATTAAAGATAACCCAAACGCTCCTAATTCAATGTAGCTTCATTTGAATGTACCCGAAAATACATATTAGTTATGTATTCCCTTTAGCATTCAAGAGACATTATGAAAGTGATGTTTTAAACATAACATTTTTATTTTGTATCAACAATGTGATATGAAAAATATTTGTCCTAGTTGTGAGAAGTGATTTTTGCAAGAATTTGACATGGGGTGTTTTGGTAAACATGCTAATATCCTCTAAGAATGCAATTCTTAACTATGGAAAACATGATTAGTTTTGTTTTACAACTAATGCTCTACATGAATTTCTCAAGTTGATGCATAACCCCAAGTTTTAGTTTTTGTGCAAAAATAGAATTCCTAGACACAGATCAGGAGTGTAATTATGTTTAGAGTACTTACAATGATGATTAGAGAGAAAAGTAGATGAAGGAGAGACCAAATTTTCGTGTGTGGTGGAGTTGTGAAGTGAATAGTAACTGTTTTAGAGTTATAGTGAAGGATAAGGGGTGTTTGGTTTAATATATAAAAAGGAAAACAATCTGCAGGCTTGGCGGAACCAAAATGGGGGTTTCGCCTGTTTGGTCGAAGGGTTCCGCCGGGGCTGCAGTTCACAAAGTGAAATGGATTTGTTTTGATTTTTGTGGTTTTATTCTAACGTTCAAAACTACAAAGTAGGTTCCATAAGTCGTAGTCCAAGTATAAGAAGGTTAAATGGTTCTCGTTTAAGAGGTTTTGTGAGAATATCGGCAATGTTGTCTTTGGAGGATACTTTCTAAATAGAGATGTTTCCTTTTTGAACATTGTCACGAAAAAAATTTAGGATCTTCTTGAAAATGATCACATAGATAAACACTAAACATAATGTCGGGTCTACTTGCCGTGAGATAAAGTAGACTTCCAATCATACCTCTATATTTAGTGTTATCTACGGATTCACTTTCCTCATCCTTGGTGAGTTTTGTTTCCGAGGACATAGGCGTTTTGATTGGTTTTGAATCTTCAAGACCAAATTTCTTAAGCATGTCTTTTATGTATTTAGATTGGTTAAAGAATATCCCATATTCTAATTGTTTAATTTCGAGTCCTAAGAAAAAGTTGAGTTCTCCCATCATACTCATTTCAAACTCATCATGCATGATTTTTGAGAAATCGTCACATAATTCTTGACAAGTTGATCCGAATATGATGTCATCAACATAGATTTGGACTATGATAATATGTGAATCTTTCTTCTTAGTGAAGAGAGTATTATCGAATAAGCCTATGGTATACTTATGGTCAACTAGAAAGGTTTTAAGTCGATCATACCATGCTTTTGGAGCTTGCTTAATTTCGTATAAAGCCTTTTTAAGTTTGTAAACATGATAAGGTTTTTCAAAGTCGTTGAAGCCCGAGGGTTGAGCAACATAAACTTCTTCATTTATAAAACCATTTAAAAATGCACTTTTGACATCCATTTGAAAGAGTTTAAAATCATGTGCGCATGCATATGCAAGTAAAATCCTAATAGACTCGAGTCTAGCAACCGGAGCAAAAGTTTCATCGTAGTTAATGCCTTCTTGTTGATTGTAACCTTGTGCTACTAGCCTAGCTTTGTTTCTAGACACTATGCCATTTTCATCCATTTACTACGAAAGACCCATTTTTTTCCAATTATTGTTTGACTTTTTGGTTGAGGAACTAATGTCCAAACGTCATTTCTAACAAATTGGTTTATAGCCTCGTTTATATTTTTTGGTTCAATGGTAGACACGAAACAAAAGAAGTTAGTTTCATTTTGTACTTTTGATCTTAGTGTTCTTTCGTTAATGTTTCCTATGACACTATCTAATGGATGACTTTTAGATTCTTTGACATTGACAATTTCTTGTTTACACCGGTACAGAAACTGCTATTGGTCACGGCAGAAATGTGTGACGATACGAATATAGTCACACACATTTTTTTCGTTGTGTGTCACCAAAGGTCCCGCCACCTTAGGTGCCATATGGTCACATTGTTGAGCTTGTGGCCTTTTCCATCGAAAAAGAGTGACCAAAACCCCGAATGTGTGTGACAAATTAGGCACAAGTTTTGTTGGATTAGTCATTATTAGTGACCGTAAACACTTTATAGTCACACGAATGTTTTTTGAGGGTAACTATTGTTCGTCCTTTGGCCACATAAATATATAATATATGTGACATTTGAGATGATCTATTCAAGTAAATGTGTATTTTGTGTGACTATTTCCCGTCCTGTTGAAAACACTCCCTAAACCCGCTCTCATTCGCGATCCATCTTCTTGTTGAGCTTGCCAAGGAACCTCCCAAAGTGCTTAAACATCCCCTTTGTTTGCTTGAATTTCTCGGACTCATTTGGAATACGTGGAAGTTGTTGGAGGTATTCTAGAGGTGGTTGCCTTGAGTTGGGTAAGCTTTCATCTTCACTCATGGATGATGATGACGAGGATGTAGGAGGATGAGGGCGTTTCCCTTGAGCTTTGGAGACTCTCTTATCACTAAGTGGGACAAATGTGTGTGGGATGAGAGAGTAGTCTAGGCAAAGACCTCTTTGGGTCGGAGGAATGGGAGCAAATTGTCTAAAGAGATGGGTCAAGAGCATTCCATATGGCATAGCGGTGGTGCCTTGCACGGGAATGTCGGCCATCCTTTTGGCCATGTAGTAAGCCAAATTGTAGGGTTACCGATTGGACAAAGAGTAGAGCATGTATCAAAGGCAAACATTGATATGATCCCGGTTTCCTATGGTGCTAATGACATTAGCTCTAAGGAGTTCTTCCCATTTCTTGAATTGAGGCTTAAGTTCATTGAGTTCCATACCATAAGGGTCCTTGTAGACCTCATTTCCAGAACGAGTTCTCCTAGTATCGGAGGTCCTAACAAAGAGGTGATCACGAATGACATCCTTGGAGACAAGAGGAGTGTCATAGGGATGGATGCGGTCAATGACCGATTAAGAGTTAACAGTGAGTGTTTGTCCATATAGATACAAGTACCTTGATTGGGAACACCTAGGACTTGTGCAAAGTCATTGAGAGAAATGTTGTATTGGTGACCACTAATCGAGAAGTTTAAATACATGAGACCATAATCATTGGTGTGAAGGGTGACGGAAGCATAGAACTCTCGAATGAATCTCGGACAAATGGGCTCATCAATATCTAAGAGACAATCGAAGTTGATGGTGGCTAGTTCCCTACGAACATTGGTTCCTTCTAAGAAAGATGGGTCAATGGTTCTACCCTCGTGGACATAACTTTTTTCTAAGGCCTTAAAAACATTGACTTAAGTGGGAGTAAGACCTTTGGTTTTGTGGTGTTTTGGTAGGTAGTGAAGGGTGTCCTTGTGGTCATAGTGTGTTGCGGGAGGCATGATGATTCCTAAAAACACAAAATTTCACATTTTAGTCTAAGTTAACGACTTTTACAATGTAGATGTTCTAGTGTGTACCTATATGCAAACAATGTGGAGGTGCGGTTATCTTGACTCATTTTAATGCTTAAAACGTTTTATAATGCAAATTTCGTTATAAAATTAAAGATAACCCAAACGCTCCTAATTCAATGTAGCTTCATTTGAATGTACCCGAAAATAGATATTAGTTATGTATTCCCTTTAGCATTCAAGAGACATTATAAAAGTGATGTTTTAAACATAACGTTTTTATTTTGTATCAACAATGTGAGATGAAAAATATTTGTCCTAGTTGTGAGAAGTGATTTTTGCAAGAATTTGACATGGGGTGTTTTGGTAAACATGCTAATATCCTCTAAGAATGCAATTCTTAACTATGGAAAACATGATTAGTTTTGTTTTACAACTAATGCTCTACATGAATTTCTCAAGTTGATGCATAACCCCAAGTTTTAGTTTTTGTGCAAAAATAGAATTCCTAGACACAGATCAGGAGTGTAATTATGTTTAGAGTACTTACAATGATGATTAGAGAGAAAAGTAGATGAAGGAGAGACCAAATTTTCGTGTGTGGTGGAGTTGTGAAGTGAATAGTAACTGTTTTAGAATTATAGTGAAGGATAAGGGGTGTTTGGTTTAATATATAAAAAGGAAAACAATCTGCAGGCTTGGCGGAACCAAAATGGGGGTTTCGCCTGCTTGGTCGAAGGGTTCCGCCGGGGCTGCAGTTCACAAAGTGAAATGGATTTGTTTTGATTTTTGTGGTTTTATTCTAACGTTCAAAACTACAAAGTAGGTTCCATAAGTCGTAGTCCAAGTCTAAGAAGGTTAAATGGTTCTCGTTTAAGAGGTTTTGTGAGAATATCGGCAATGTTGTCTTTGGAGGATACTTTCTAAATAGAGATGTTTCCTTTTTGAACATTGTCACGAAAAAAATGATGACGGATTTCAATATGTTTAGTACGAGCATGTTGGACTGGATTCTTACTAAGGTCGATGGCTCCTTTGTTGTCGCAAAGAATAGAGATGTCGTTAAGTTGAATTCCGTAGTCGACCAGAGCTTGCTTCATCCAAAGAGCTTGTTGACATGCTTTTCTGGCTGATACGTATTCGGCTTCAGTTGTTGAGATAGCGAGAGCCGTTTGTTTCTTAGAGAACCATGAGGTGAGACATTGTCCAACAAAATTACAAATACCACTTGTGCTTTTTCTATCAACATAGTCACCGGCATGGTCCGAGTCGGCCAACACTATGGTTTCTACTCCCGTTCCTTTGGGATACCATAATCTTAAATGTGTAGTACCCTTAATGTATCTAAAAATCCTTTTAACGGCTTCAAGATGAATTGTTTTAGGATCTTCTTGAAAATGATCACATAGATAAACACTAAACATAATGTCGGGTCTACTTGCCGTGAGATAAAGTAGACTTCCAATCATACCTCTATATTTAGTGTTATCTACGGATTCACTTTCCTCATCCTTGGTGAGTTTTGTTTCCGAGGACATAGGCGTTTTGATTGGTTTTGAATCTTCAAGACCAAATTTCTTAAGCATGTCTTTTATGTATTTAGATTGGTTAAAGAATATCCCATCTTCTAATTGTTTAATTTCGAGTCCTAAGAAAAAGTTGAGTTCTCCCATCATACTCATTTCAAACTCATCATGCATGATTTTTGAGAAATTGTCACATAATTCTTGACAAGTTGATCCGAATATGATGTCATCAACATAGATTTGGACTATGATAATATGTGAATCTTTCTTCTTAGTGAAGAGAGAATTATCGAATAAGCCTATGGTATACTTATGGTCAACTAGAAAGGTTTTAAGTCGATCATACCATGCTTTTGGAGCTTGCTTAAGTTTGTATAAAGCCTTTTTAAGTTTGTAAACATGATAAGGTTTTTCAAAGTCGTTGAAGCCCGGGGGTTGAGCAACATAAACTTCTTCATTTATAAAACCATTTAAAAATGCACTTTTGACATCCATTTGAAAGAGTTTAAAATCATGTGCGCATGCATATGCAAGTAAAATCCTAATAGACTCGAGTCTAGCAACCGGAGCAAAAGTTTCATCGTAGTTAATGCCTTCTTATTGATTGTAACCTTGTGCTACTAGCCTAGCTTTGTTTCTAGACACTATGCCATTTTCATCCATTTACTATGAAAGACCCATTTTTTTCCAATTATTGTTTGACTTTTTGGTTGAGGAACTAATGTCCAAACGTCATTTCTAACAAATTGGTTTAATTCTTCTTGCATGACTATTACCCATGATTCATCTTTTATAGCCTCTTTTATATTTTTTGGTTCAATGGTAGACACAAAACAAAAGAAGTTAGTTTCATTTTGTACTTTTGATCTTAGTGTTCTTTCGTTAATGTTTCCTATGACACTATCTAATGGATGACTTTTAGATTCTTTGACATTGACAATTTCTTGTTTACACCGGTACAGAAACTGCTATTGGTCACGGCAGAAATGTGTGACGATATGAATATAGTCACACACATTTTTTTCGTTGTGTGTCACCAAAGGTCCCGCCACCTTAGGTGCGATATGGTCACATTGTTGAGCTCGTGGCCTTTTCCATCGAAAAAGAGTGACCAAAACCCCGAATGTGTGTGACAAATTAGGCACAAGTTTTGTTGGATTAGTCATTATCAGTGACCGTAAACACTTTATAGTCACACGAATGTTTTTTGAGAGTAACTATTGTTCGTCCTTTGGCCACATAAATATATAATATATGTGACATTTGAGATGATCTATTCAAGTAAATGTGTATTTTGTGTGACTATTTCCCGTCCTGTTTCCACATGAATATATAATAAATGTGACGTTTGTGATGATTTAGTCACACAATGACTATTGTGTTTTTGGAGTTAGTCACATACAATTTAAAACAAAGTGGCCAAAAGTGTTAATAAGTGTGACCATATGCTGTTTAAAGTGAAGAAATGTGTATTTTGTGTGACTATTGATCATCCAATGGCCACATGAATTTTATGTTTGTGTGGCCTTTTATAATATTTAGTCACACAACGCATGTTTTTTTTGGGTATTTAGTCACATACAATTAAGCAAACAGTGGCCAAAAGTGTTAATAAGTGTGACCATATGCTGTTTAAAACGAAGAAATGTGTATTTTGTGTGACTATTGATCATCCAATGGCCACATGAATTTTATGTTTGTGTGGCCTTTTGTAATATTTAGTCACATAACGAATGTATTTTTTGGGTACTTAGTCACATACAATTAAGCAAAAAGTGGCCAAAAGCGTTAATAAGTGTGATCATATGCTGTTTAAATTGAAGAAATGTGTATTTTGTGTGACTATTGATCATCCAATGGCCACATGAAGTTTATGTTTGCGTGGCCTTTTGTAATATTTAGTCACACAAAGCATGTTTGTTTTGGGTATTTAATCACATACAATTACGCAAACAGTGGCCAAACGCATTAATAAGTGTGACATATGCTGTTTAAAATGAAGAAATGTGTATTTTGTGTGACTATTGATCATCCATTGGCCACATGAAGTTTATGTTTGCGTGGCCTTTTGTAATATTTAGTCACACAAAGCATGTTTGTTTTGGGTATTTAGTCACATACAATTACGCAAACAGTGGCCAAAAGTAGTAATAGATGTGACCATATGCTGTTTAAAGTGAACAAATGTGTATTTTGTGTGACTATTGATCATCCAATGGCCACATGATTTTTATTTCTGTGTGGCCTTTTGTAATATTTAGTCACACAACACATGTTTTTTTTGGGTATTTAGTCACATACAATTAAGCAAACAGTGGCCAAAAGTGTTAATAAGTGTGACCATATGATATTTAAAGTGCAGACATGTGTGTTTTGTGTGACTAATGTTCACCCAATGGTCACACGAATTTTTATTTTGTGTGGCATTTTGTAATATTTAGTCACACATCGAATTAAACAAAGAGTGACCAATAATGTTAGTACTGCTAGAGCAGAGTTACTACTGCTAGTATATAAATAAAACAGAATGTATATAAATGAACCAAATATATATACAACTGTATTTCAAATTGAATAAATCTCGAATGTATTTAAATGAACCAAATATATACACAATTGTAATGTCGTATATAATCAAATTCTCAACTACCATAAGTTAAAACCTTTTGACTCTTCACCGCCTTAGCTTGCTTTTGCACGGTCGTAATAGAGACATATGTTCGCTTCGGTTGTAATTTTGGTCTAGGATTGTTTTCACTAATCTTTGGTATCGTAGTTGGTGGTGTAACCTGTAGTAAACAAAAGACGCTTGTATCAAACATTGAATTAAATATGAAGAATTATATATATGTAGGGTGAAAAAACACATGTATGTACCTCCTCTTGAAGAACAACTTGATCCTTTGGCCATGCAAAGAAACCACCTATGCCTTCCTTAACTGTCTTTTTCCCATTATTTGCTACGTCCGGTATGAATGCTGCATCCACTATCGATGACTCAATTGACACTTTCTAGCAATCATTTGGGAGTAGTTGGTTATGCAACATTTGTTTTCCATTAGACTTGTATACGGTACCCGTAGCAACAATTTTTCCTTTCTTTAAGTGCTGAAGTTTGCACTTTATTGTCTAAAAAAAAGAATTTTTGCATGTATATATCAGAAATGATTTAAATAAATTAATAACAAGAAACATGCATGTTGAAATACATACTGTTACTCCTTGTGTTGGAGATACACTTTCTTGCGAATGGGAATCTGTAGACCTCTTTCGTCGTTGCTTTGGCGTTTTCTTAGGTGCGGCAGTTTTAACAGGTTCCTATATGTATATATAAAACACGGTACATTATTTAAACAAAAGAATAACAACAAACATGTTGAAATACATACTGTTTGTAGTCCTTGTGTTGGAGACACGGTTCCATGCGATTGGAAGTCTGTAGAACTGGTTTGTCGTGGCTTATGTCCGACAATTTTAACAGGTTCCTATATGTATATATAAAACACGGTACATTAGTCATGTATGTAAAATTAAACAATAAAAGCTGGATGTTTTATTACTTACCATTGTTTCCATTACCGATGCGTTTTTCAGAAGTTTCAAGCCCATTAGGCTTCTTCTGAATTATCGCATCTTTATCACGTACACCAACACTTGACTGAGTTCCGTCCACCTCATTAGCGCTGCTATCTGTATTGGCAATGGCCATTGGAGTCACCTACAATATAAATTAAGAAATACATTGACTCATCTGTTTACGTTCAGTTCCTGCTATCATTCGCATCAGTGGTGTTAGCATTAGAAAATGAAATTGTTAACAACATAAAAAATGGCTTACATCTGAGTCTAATGGAAATTGAGATGGCAACTTCAATTGCGACCCTTGTGAACTCAACTGACTCATCAGGTTAGCAAGCAGTCCCTTTGTTTCTGCCATCTCACTGGACAATTTCTTGACCTGCTCATCTTTTTCTGTCATCTCGGTGGACAGTTTCTTGACCAGTAGATCTTTTTTTTTGACGCTCGCTTCTCTCATTATCAAGTTGAATTTGAAGTAACTCAATTCTTTCGTTAGTTTCTTTTCTGCTTCGAGGAAGATTAAAATACCTCTTATATGTAACTCCACTTCCCACTCCTCTTGCATAACCTCACTTTTCCTTACCAAACACAACTGTCATTGCATCAGTGCCATCATCAACATTCAAGGTTCCTTCCTTGATCTTATCAACAGCTTCTTTCTGCAAAAAAAATATGGGAAATGTTGGTATTAAAAGTTAGTACTGCTAGTATACAAGTTAGTACGGCTAGTACACAATTAATGCTGCTGGTATATAAGCATAATAATAGAATTTGCAGTCAAATTTACCAGTTTATCTGCCAATGATCTAATCTCATCATCTGGAGATTCTCCGTCTTTGTTTTCCCTTCCTTTGATCCACAATACACTACGCGGGGGTTCTTCATCTGCTTCAATTTCTTGTTTTTCGATCTAATAAACATCAAGTGCATACACATGTAAAGTTAAACCAAGATAATCGCCTCTCAATTTGTAAAACAAACATTATGTAACCTTACCATTTTCTCTTTCACATAAACATATCCACCTCGTCCCATTTTATGCTGATAAATATTTTTGGAACGCGAGATTTTAGCTTTATCTAAAGTCTGCTAAAAACACAAAATCATAAGGCATTTAGATGCGGTAACGCTGCAAACTCAAAATTATGAAATGACATATAGACTTAAATAAAGATGACTAATTAAAACCTTGTATGCATCGGTGGTCGTGTAGTTTACAAACTCAACCCATTGTTCTGATGTCACAATTGCAGTATACTTGTCCGGGAGTTCATTCATTTTCAAAGGTGTATCTAGGTTGGGCAATATGTATTTTTCCCTGAGTTTCATTATGAAATTCCTTAGCAGTTGACCAAGACGTTTCATTACCACCTTTATGGATGTCACGTCAACATCAAAATATTGCTGCAAAGATTAACACAATGTTGTTAATTAGTTGCACATAATTGATAAATTAAACTTATGTAGTATAGACTGGGTTAAAAAATTAGTATAATGTGTACCGTGATTTCATCCCATAATTTTTGTCTTGATTCTTTATCCACCTTCTTCCAGGATAGAACCTTCAAACCTATGTGCTCACGAACCAGATCTCCTAAAAAACTCGAAAACAGTGCTCTGTTTAACCCTGATACCCTATCCAACGCATCGAAGGTTACCTTGTGCTTTATTTGACCAGGTTTGCCATATTGAACGCGAAACTTAGCCTGGTAATGCCCCTCTATGGTCGATCTAATTGGTTGGTTACAGACGCATCTTCTTCTTCAGATGAATAATATGTCTCGTCCGTATATTGTATGTTGTTAGTGTCACCTTCATTATCAAAGTTAACCAAAAGATCATTATCAACGTTTTTAATAATTTCCATGACTCTTGAGCAACAATGTGTAAAAGAAAATGATTATGCTTGGAGAGTAATGGTGATTGAAGATTTGATTTTTGTGTTTTGGTTGCATTCTTTATTTTAGGCGATAAAACAGTGTTTTTCATGAATATGGGCTCTTATTTTTGTTAACTACCATTTAATTAGGTGATTTAAAAATTTTGGATGAAAATTTTGGCTCCAAATTCTTTTAAATTATTTTCAAAAAAGTTCGTTTATATACACAAACTGCTTTTTTTTTTCNATAATTGCAGTATACTTGTCCGGGAGTTCATTCATTTTCAAAGGTGTATCTAGGTTGGGCAATATATATTTTCCCCTGAGTTTCATTATGAAATTCCTTAGCAGGTGACCAAGACGTTTCATTACCACCTTTATGGATGTCACGTCAACATCAAAATATTGCTGCAAAGATTAACACAATGTTGTTAATTAGTTGCACATAATTGATAAATTAAACTTATGTAGTACATACTGGGTTAAAAAATTAGTATAATGTGTACCGTGATTTCATCCCATAATTTTTTTCTTGATTCTTTATCCACCTTCTTCCAGGATAGAACCTTCAAACCTATGTGCTCACGAACCAAATCCCTAAAAAACTCGAAAACGGTGCTCTGTTTAACCCTGATACCCTATCCAACGCATCGAAGGTTACCTTGTGCTTTATTTGACCAGGTTTGCCATATTGAACGCGAAACTTAGCTAGCCTGGTAATGCCCCTCTGTGGTCGATCTAATTGGTTGGTTACAGACGCATCTTCTTTTTCAGATGAATAATATGTCTCGTCCGTATATTGTATGTTGTTAGTGTCACCTTCATTATCAAAGTTAACCAAAAGATCATTATCAACGTTTTTAATAATTTCCATGACTCTTGAGCAACAATGTGTAAAAGAAAATGGTTATGCTTGGAGAGTAATGGTGATTGAAGATTTGATTTTTGTGTTTTGGTTGCATTCTTTATTTTAGGAGATAAAACAGTGTTTTTTCATGAATATGGGCTCTTATTTTTGTTAACTCTCATTTAATTAGGTGATTTAAAAATTTTGGATGAAAATTTTGGCTCCAAATTCTTTTAAATTATTTTCAAAAAAGTTCGTTTATAAACACAAACTGCTTTTTTTTTCTCCAAGATGGACGATTGAGTTGCTGGCGCCGTTTCTTTCATAAAACCGAGGAAAGTACTCATAGATGATGATAAATACTACCTCCCTCCCAATATTATTGTCCATGTTTAACTTTTCAAGTCTTTCTTTTACAACTTTTACCTTAATTATTCTTTCTTGTGTTATATAATACTTTATGCAAAATAGATGAATGGATTGTGTTTTATATGTATTCTCATTAGTATAATTTTCATCAAGTATTATACAACACAAATAAAAATATTTAAGGTCAAAGTTATAAAAGAAAGACTTAAAAAGGCAGACATGGACAATAAAATTTGGGGCTCCAAATTCTTTTAAATTAACAATTGAATTATTTTAAAAAAATTCGTTTATGAACACAAACTTCTTTTTTTTTCCTCCAAGATCATGAACACAAACGGCATATCAAATCAAGAACTCAAATATACACAATTACACCAAGATCATGAACACAAACTGATACCATTTAACATAAGCTGGTATAATTAAATAAATATTTGCAATCATCAAATAATGAACACAAACTGCTTCTGTTAAATCTAACTGTGCATTCATCACATCAAGAACACAAATTGCTACTATTTAACAAACCAAAATACTATCATTAAACTTATAAAATATATCCAGCTAGTTAAACTACTTGTTACCAGTTAATAATTACATTTATTCAAATGTCAGAATTACTACTACCATATTAAAGTACCTGCAAATACCATGCTTACAAAACACAAAAGCTGTTAATGCTCCAAAAGCGTGAAGAGGAAGTATTCTTGGACTTCCTCTTCAGGTTTATGGAGCATTAGGATCTCTTAAACCAATTATGATTCCAGTCATAGGTGTTTTTGGAGCTGAAGTTGAAGGAGCTTGTGAAGGAGCTATGTTCCTTTGGCCAACTGTTTTTGAAGTTGAAGGAGCTCTAGCTGTGGATGTTTTTGGAGTAGATGCAACTGTTGAAGTGGAAGGTCTGGATCTTTTTGGAGCAAGTTCATCCTCCTCACTTGACACATCAATCACCTCATTTGGATCATCCTCTTCAGCAGAAACTTCCTCTTCACCCGGAACATCCTTCATTGCCTTCGAGTAGCACGTATACTCAAGGCCTAGCATCCTCTTTTCAAGCCATTTAAGCTTCCTTTCAAGCTGTTCAATCCTCTTTTCAATGGAAACCCCTTCTTGACTGAAATTTTCACTCGCACGTACCCAATATTTTGTGTAAAAGTACACATCCTCAATTGGTTCCATCCTTTTCTCAAGGAGGTAAATCTTCTTCTCAAGGTTTTGAATCCTGCTTTCACTAACCTTTTCCTGATGCTCATCTGCTAATAGGTTAACATAGGTTAGATGTAATACATATATCAAACCTAAAGGGCTACACAAGACAAGGGCATTCAGTAGGTCAAATACAAAGGGCAAATCAAGCTAAAGGGCATTCATTATAGCCACAACAAAAAGGGCAATTCAACATCAAAATGGTGTAAACACATGCTCAATGTTTTTCATTTAAAAAAAATAAAAAAATGCATACCTTTATTCGACTCAGCTTGTTTTCCCTCCATGGATTTTTTTTCAGACCAAACACGGCTTCAAGGTTTGGAAAATCGTCACTTGGTCCATTACATAGGACTGTGAAATATGATAGGGGCAGATAAGCAACAAAAGGTCAACTCAAGTCATTAAGGCAACATTTAATTATAATCAAGAACAATGGTACAATGTGCTAATTACCTTTGACCATAGCATAGTTCCATAAGTCGTTTAACATTTCCTGTGACAAATCATCTCCTACCTTCCAGATATTCTTATACCTTCCATACATATAATCTACCATGTATTCATTTAAGTATGCTCCAATCTTTATTGGCCATTGTAAGAATCACGGTTTTAGATGGTTTTGTGTAATCGTTCTAGGGTTTATANTACCTTCCATACATATAATCTACCATGTCTTCATTTAAGTATGCTCCAATCTTTATTGGCCATTGTAAGAATCACGGTTTTAGATGGTTTTGTGTAATCGTTCTAGGGTTTGTAGGGTTATGTGTGTGACAATGATCGGGTTGAACACTAATAGGATGGAAAATGATCGGTTTTTGCACACAAACAATTGACCTAAACGGTTAAATTTGTAAAAACCAGTGTTTTGAAACCCGGGTCGACCCAGTCGAAAAAATAAAAAAATAATAAATTAAAAACCGGGTTGACCCGGTTGACCCGGTGCCCGGGACTTGACTAGGTCGATTTCGAACCTGGTTTTCAAAACATTGGTAAAAACGGGGGCGGGTGCAAGTGTAACCGTACACCCACCCACTTATAATATCCAAAACCGTACCCGCCCCATTACCCGCCGGATACCCGATTAATATAATCTATCGGTTTTTTGGGTTTCTCCGCGAGTATCGGTTATCAATAATTGAATATTATATGGACAAAATTGGCGGTGTTATGATTAAGTCACACAAAAATCCACCGAAAAAAAAGAATATCGTATCAAACGATTTAACGCAACGTATCACAACCCAACGTACTCGGCACATCCTATTAATATAAAGACTTGTCTCAAAGTAATATTCACCAAAAAAATCAAATGCGCAAGAGTTTGGTATCATCATTCGTGTAACGGTAGAGAACATGGACTAACGAGTACTTACTCCTAGGGCTGTAAACGAACCGGACGAAAACGAAAGGAGCCTTGTGTAGAAACGTAGAGGGGGGGGGGTGAATACGGTTTCTTCGACTTTTCGAACGTTTAAAAACTTTAAGCCTAGAAGAACACCAAGTGGTCTAGAAGAGAACTACCACTATCAAAAGCACAATCCAAAGTATGTAAAGCGAGTAAAAGACACCACGATATATACGGGTTCCGGATGGGGGGTTTAGACCATCCGTACGTCCAGTTGCGAATCCATGACACGATACTATTCAACTAGTATAATCCTTTCGGTGGACTATAAACCATTACAATTTACTCCACCAATATTCAACAATATTGATGCTCACAAAGAAGGAGTTACTCCCACGGTATTCCGCCCTCGGAAACCACCCTAAAGAATCTCGTGATTCGACTTAACCTTTAGTCACCAAGACCACAACCAAAACTTCCACTCGGAAGTATCAAACCCCAACTAGATCCCCAATGATCTAGGCTTGATCACCAAGACACAAGACTTTCCTTACAAACAATTAGAATGAATGAATAAGTGTTTGTTTAATCAACCAAGCCCTAACCTAACCTAGAGACTCGATTGTAATAGAAAGGGTATAGATAAGAAGACCCTCGACACAATCACAAGAGTGGATTAAGTTCTTGTGATTCTTCCCTTGCAAAGATATGTGTTCTTTCAAAGATGATAGTATGAAAATCAAGAACACAAGATTAGAGATAGAGATAGAGATAGAGATAGAGATAGAGATAGAGATAGAGATAGAGATAGAGATAGAGATAGAGATAGAGATAGAGATAGAGATAGAGATAGAGATAGAGATAGAGATAGAGATAGAGATAGAGATAGAGATAGAGATAGAGATAGAGATAGAGATAGAGATAGAGATAGAGATAGAGATAGAGATAGAGATAGAGATAGAGATAGAGATAGAGATAGAGATAGAGATAGAGATAGAGATAGAGATAGAGATAGAGATAGAGATAGAGATAGAGATAGAGATAGAGATAGAGATAGAGATAGAGATTTGAGAGTGTTTAGAGAGAAAGAATCTAGAGAGAAAGAATAATGGCAAGGGGTGAGGAATACAAGAGGCAAGGGTGGTATTTATAGGCCAAGAACCCAAACTTGGGAAAATTTACCGAGGCCGGCGCGTCACCCGCGCGTCAACGCGCGGGCAGCGCGCCAGGCGTCTGTAAGGAATTCCCAAGTGTTGGGTGTTTGGATCTTATAAATACATATCCTTGCTAAACCCCCAATTGTACTTCACACTAAACCTTAACATTAATCATTCTAAGGTTTACCAACTCAAATAGCCAATTTGGAAATCATTTGTGAAGTGTTTAAAGAGAAACCAAATTACCAAGGGTATAAAATGTAGATAGGGTAATTTGGAAGGGGTAGAAGTGTATCTCCTCACATGGCATAGAAAAGAGAGAAAGAATATGCCAAGGAATATTCCAATGCTTGGGGGGAAGAATGAGATGGAGGGTTGAGATGAGATGGTTTGAATTGGATGGCTAGGATCAAAGGGAGCCTCCCTTGGTTTTCAAATAATTTGGCATGTGGGGGAAATGAAGGGTTGAGATGTGTTTATTTGAAATGAATGGCTAGGATCAAGGATGCCTTGTGTTTGGATTGAGAAGGGATATTCCAAAGGAATATGCTTTGCTTGGGGGGAAAGGAGAGATCAATGGTTGAGATGGTTTTGGTTTGAAATGGATGGTGAGGATCAAACACATGTGGTGGTATAGAGAGGAGAAGTTGGATGGATGGTTGAGATGTGTTTAGTTTGAATTCAATGGTTGAGATCAAAGGAGCCTCTTTAGGAATTCAAACAATTGGCATGTGTTAAAAATGAAGGGATGAGATGTGTTGTAAGGGAATGAATGGTTGAGATGTAGTGTGTAAGGGAATATGTAAGAGTGTAAGAGATTGTGTAAGAGAATATATGATTTGGATTTGGTTGGATATGATTGGATTTGTCTTTTGTAGAAAAGAGATTAAGAGAAGATTAAGACATAATCTAATTGTCATTAAGAAGAAAAGGTTTAGACAATTAAGATTATAAGTTGAGAAAATCATAGGTTACTTATAAGTTCAAGTAACACAACGTCGAGAATCCATAGTTTCATATCTCGTGACTTTCCACGACTCGACGTTCTCAACTAATACCTTGGTTCAAACAAGTTAAGTGCTTTGCCTTGATGTAAAGCATAACCCAAGTGGGAAAGGATGCGTTTACGCAAAGTGACCTTTGACTTAGTTTGACCAATAAGGGAGTAAACCCGTTACGTAATTAGAGAAGACGTAAGCACGGGATATGAGCATATGGATGCTTTCACATGATGTTACGTGAAATATATAAGCTCCCTAAGTTTAGAAAAGCCTTGGCTAGAGGCGATAGTTAGAAAACATGAGTTGGCGTTTTCCCGTAAATGGGTGCTTTAAAAGTTGGATCTCTCTAATCCCAAAACTCGTTTCGAGTGTTCTCAATTAAGCACATAGCATATTCATACCTGTATTGAAAGATCCACATTTGTCGGGTAAGAGGAAAGCCTACTTTAAAATTTCGCCCGAAGCCATACAGTGGCCTGGCGCGTCACCCGCGCGTTGACGCGCGGGCAGCGCGCCAGGAGCAGATATGGGCTCCGGGGAATTTGACTACCGTTTGATATTTTATGTGTTTCGTATGTTTATTTGTCATCATTATAACATTAGGAGATCTTGATAATGTTGCCTCAACAATCTCCCTCTTTTTGATGATGACAAATAAAATCCGAAAGCAAATAAAATTACAAAACGTAGCGAAGACAAAGCGCGCCTTTGATGTAGCTTGCGTATTGACCTTGCCTTGTAATTTGGTGAAGCCTTTGTTTCTTTAGACTTGAATAGGTCTTCACTTGCTTTTTTTCTCCCCCTTTTGTCAAATCAAAAGGGTGGGACTTCCATTGAATGGGAAAGTAACTTGTTCCAATAGCACCCGAACGTGCTCCCCCTTGAACATAGCTCCCCTTAGATCGTTGCTCCCCCTTGTTTCAAGGCGGGGATCCATGGGTCAAGAGCCTCACCTTTCCGGTGGCCTAGCTACATAAAAAGCACAACATGCAACAAACAAAAAATCCTCACATGTGAAAGTTCCAAAATGGGTTAGGTTACCATTTGGATACTTGCATCATGGGTTAGTCCACAACCATATATATGTTTGTCCAATTATGACTCCAATAACCAATTGTTGAGCATGGTTTATAATACAACAAACATGAGCACACATGATCATATAAAACAAAATTCACTTCATTTCAAGATAACATGAAGAACATACAACGCATAGAACTACTAAAAACAAGATAGAAGCAAAGGATTACAACATTTTATTCTAGCACAAGATTAGGCCTACACATGATGATCAACTATATCACTCATGTTTATCATCAAGTTTGCCCAAGCAAACTCACTTCTTGCGTCTTTGAGCTGCCACCTTTGCAAGACCCTTCACAACATTTGCCATCATCATGAAGTTGTTCTTGTAGGCAAGGTGCAATTCTCTCAACTCCTCTTGGAGGTCCTTGACCTCATTCTCAATCTTGATGGATTTCATACAACATCTACACCTTTGTGTATGATCATTGTTTGAAGCATCAAGCTTAGGAGGGAGAGAGTACCCCGTTTTGTACCAAATGGGGTCACTCCAAAGACACTTCATAACATAATTTCTTAGGATTATATTTTCATTACATGATGGGTTTTCCCACTCATCATTTGGTTCTTCATCTACTACAATGGATTTTCCCTTGTAGTCATTTCTTGAAGAGTTACTCATTTTAGGTGAAGAAATTTTCTTAGTGATTAATACTTAGAGAAGGAGAAGATGGTGTGAAGTGAAACACAAATTTAAGTAATTTATATAGGGAAGGAGAAAGGTGTTAGGTATGATAATAGAGGATTTCTTCATGCTCATGATATAGTCAATGTACTAAGATGCTTGAAGAGATGTTCAACACATCTAAATCATGTACTTAAGATGATATAAGGCATGTGGTGGTGTAAGAGATAAAAGAGAAAGCTAATTTATGTTTAGTAGAGATTGGATGATCTAGTTTATCATGCTAGTTCCCATAATTTATCATGCATGCACCCTAATTTTTTAAGCCATGCATGAGGTTCTTAATTATGGTTGAATAAGACATTTTACTAGGACATCATTTTGAAGTCAAACAACTTTATCTATTTTAATTATGCATGCAACACATGTTTTATCACATTGAGAGAACAAGAAAGCTAGACATAAGATTTTCAACACAAGTGTGAGTTGTGATAAATATCATATCTAATTTTGGAAATTTTGACAAAATCAATATTATCGAGATTAAGCAAGATAATTTTGTGTCAAATTTTCTTGTTCAATGCACATAGTATAGATAAGTAGAATCTTGGATATTATCAATCATTGTTTGAATAATGAGTTGATACATATCTTTCCTCTTGGAAATCATTTATTTGATCTTCCTTCCATGCCTTCACATAAGACCTAGTCATATAAACACATAAGCTCTAATAGCACCTAAAGGACTTGAAAATAACCTTTTGATAACATGTTTTGACTTAGGAGATTGTTCTCTTAAGATGTATGTCCACCATGAACATCTAGACCTATCTTTAAACAATTTGGATTATTGAAAATGTCATGCCAAAACTTAGACTTGTTTGTTTTCTGAACTAAGTGTCCTTTTATTCAAGTCACCAATGACTTGTTGTATAGGATGACCCCTCGCTTCTCTCACTTCCTTAGGATTGCCTTCATCCGAATCATTAACTTGTAATGTCGGCGACCTTTCTTGATCTTGAACAATAGGTTCATTGATCACATCATCTTTTACCGAAGGAGATGATTTAGGCTCAGGCATGCTCTCATCAAAGGTAACATTGAGACATTCCTCAATTCTCATTGTTTCCTTATTAAGCACTATGTATGCTTTACTAGTTTGAGAGTATCCTAGGAACACACCTTCATACGACTTTGGGTCGAATTTGGTGAGATATTCTTTGGTGTTTAGTATAAATACTTTGCAACCAAATACTCTAAAATACTCTAAGAAAGGTTTTCTATTCCTAAGTATTTCATAAGGAGTTTTATTTATAATCTTTCTTATGTAGACTCTATTAAAGATGTAACACGCGGTATCTAGGGCATGACACCAAAACTTTTGTGGAATGGATTGCTCGTCAAGCATTGCACGACTCATCTTTCTTAACATACGATGTGTTCTTTCAACAATCTCATGCGATTGAGAAGTAAACGGGCCCGATAAGTTATAAGATATTCCATGTTGTTCACAAAAGCTTCCAAATTGTAATTTATCAAATTCACTACTATGATTTGTTTTAATTGAAACAATTGAACAATCAAGTAGGTTTTCAAGTTTCTTTCTTAAAATGTTGAATTTAATTAAGACTCCATCCTTGTTTTCTAAAAATAATACCCAAGTGTAATTTGAAAAATCATCTACAATCATCAAAGTGTAGAAGTTACCTCCGTAGCTTTGGATTGGAGATGGACCATACAATTCCAAGTGAATCAAATCTAAAACCCTATTAGTTGCTACTTCATTTTTACTCCTATTATTTGCTTGTCCTTGACTCCCTAGACATGTGTCACAATAATGTCTTTCAAAGCTCAATTTTGGTAAATTCCGTACTAGCTCGTTGGAAGCTAGGCTTTGGACTAACCTCATATTGGCGTGACCTAACCTCTTATGCCAAAGTGTTGAGTTGTCCACGATGGACGTAAGACATATGTGTTGCTTAGGGTTATCACCCAACTTGCATGTATACAAGTTTCTCCTATGACCTTTTGCTAATACAACACCATTTTTACTAATAGTACAATCTACCTTAGTAAATTTAACGTCATAATCATCATCACTTAATTGACTCACACTAATCAAACTAAAGTTTAGACCTCTAACATGCTCAACGTTGGTAATTTCTATGGAGTCATGAAGGACATTACCTTTGCCGACAATTTTGCCGTTGAGTTCGCCCCCAAAAATGACATGATTGCCATTATACGCCGTGTATGATGTGAACAATCTTCTATTCCCGGTCATGTGTTTAGTGCAACCACTATCCACTCATCCGGTTGTAGATCACTTTTGAGACAAACCTACGACAAAGACATGACTCATACTTTTGGTACCCATTGTTTCTTGGGTCCATTTTGGTTAGCATATGAGTTACCCAAGTTGAACATTCTTGGGTCTTGAAGTAAGACATACAATTTGTCAATACCAAAACTAGAAAAAGCAGACCAAGGATTATTATTTTGACATTGATAACTTGATCTATAGTTATTATATCCTTGAGGTCTAAAGAAGGTTTGGTTTGGGTAGGAGTTGTCTCTCCTTTGATAGTTGTTATATTGGTATTGAGTTGACCTTTGATTATAATTATAAAAATTTCTTCTTTGATTATTTTGAAACGAAGGTCTTTGGTTATATGAAGTAGAGGGTCTCATATTAGGCGTAGGTAAAAGTGGTTTACTATTCTCTCGAGGTTGTTTATAACCAAGACCATTACGAGAACCCGAGTTAAAACTTTGTTTTGGGTTTACATTTCTTGCAAAGGGAGCTTGGTTACCTTGAGAGCTTACAAAATGAGCTTGAGGAGTAGTTGGTTTAATAACATTTCTAGACGTAGATCCGATTTCCCTCAGAGGCTTGGCACGTTTATGGCGTGTCAACGCGTCAGGTAACGCGTCAGCCTTAGAAATTTTCGGATCTTGGTCTTGACTTGATTTAACAAATACCATTGGTTTTGTTAGACTCTCAGGAGTGGTTTTTCCTTGTTTTGAAAAACCAAGACCTCCCTTATCTTGAGACACCTTTTGACGACTTATTATTTCTTCTAAATCATTAGTGCTCTTTTTATATTTAGAAAAACTTAAAGATTCTTTTTGAAGCTTAGACACTTTGTCATTCAAAGAGTTAACCTCAAGTGTGAGTTCCTCACATCTTTTACATGGTTCAACCACCTCTTTGCAATGCCTTAGTGTCTTTATTT